>JAHQIW010007346.1:0-62556 GCA_019055375.1 Parelaphostrongylus tenuis
TCATCATGTGAGCGCATGACCGACCAATCTAAACCTTAGCAGAATTTGAAACAAAATTCGTCGATTCAGTCAGGATGGCCCTACCTAAAACCAAATGGAAGCTTCCTGGGAGATGCCCCGAAAGCAATGTCCGCTAGAAATCAAACCAATTTTAACCGTATGACTGTTTATATCTTAATATTATTATTCATTTTTGTTCATAACTTGATATGTAACCAATTACATCACATGGCTAGTCCCAAGACTACACATTCACCACGTTTAAAAACGCCCCCCTAACTCAAATCTTGAATTTTTTGGGTTTAATAGTAGCTAACAAAACAACCAATCAGCCGATTAAACCTTCAAAAGATTTGATGCAATTAAATCTCCTAGTTAAAGACTATAGACCACAGATTCATGCTTAAATACCATCAGGGCACAAATTTTAGATTTTGTGATAAAAAGTGACTTGTCACCTCGAAATTAGTCACTATTTTCGCGGTGGTGGATACATTATGCCTTTGCCATTTCCACTCAAAAAAATTTCCTTTTTCCCTACTATACCATGCATAGCCGCATACGAATATGAAGACTAAAACCACGTGTGCAGAACATGTTACACATAGATGTTCCATCCTTACCGCGTTGCGAGGTAATTTGGTGAATAGAAGACTAGGTGGTTTTAGTTAGCTTCACATGAACATCTGAGTATGCGTTACTGCAAATAGAACATGTGTTTCACTTTGCACTCTTTTCATGTTATTCTATTCGCCTTACACTCAAAAAACTCCAAAATACACGTTAAGAGATCTTATATCCTATTATCTGCTCTTACACGACATTTTTTAATAATTCAAAGTCGCAAAAATATGGATAGATTTTCATTGATGACTGAAAATTGCATTATATAAGCGAGGTTGATGATTTCCACGCGTTAAATGTTAGAGGTAACGGTTGATTGATACAAATTTGTAGCCTTTGAGCTCGAAATAAGATTTATTGAGATTTGCAGCATTGCTACACAAACATGATCGAGTTCTATGGTTGTATTAAACCGATTTTAGTTAAATTTTAGCTCACAACTAATTAGCCTCAAATGTCAAATAGCTTTTTTCAGCAAAAACAGGCTTCAAGGCAGGAACTAACCCGACGTTTCATAAACCCCCCATGTCAAGACGCGTTCCGCTTACCACTACATCCCCGAGACACTTTTGCGCCCACCATCTTCTCTCAATCAGCTCTATGTTGATACTGTATCATTGCCATCCGACCTTTTAACAGGTTTGGTCGGGCTATGCGATTTCGTTGTATATCAGCTGATTGAGCTGACAGCCACTGTCACACGTAAATGCCTCACAAAATTCACTGTAGCCATCTTTTTTCATCTGCCCTCTTTTAGGTTTCTTTTTTTTTTTAGGATTGAAACGCCGAGTTCGATTCACGGCTGATGCCGTGTTTTTGCTCACCACATCAATTCTCTAAAGTATATATGTAACATGATAAACTGCACGAAAAAAAAAAAGGCAGTAAAAAATGGCTATGAATTTCGAAAGTTGAATACCATTAGTAACACTCTCGTTTGTTACATAGTGTGTTTGGCCTATGTTTGAATGTTTCGGATTCCTTGGCATAGAACACAAATAGTTTTCTGCTCCGCAAACACTATTCTGAAAGCGTATTTTCGCCGCATAACAGCGTGTTTCTATGACTTCTGTACATTTATCTGTAGCCCGAATAAACAAGACTTTTTTAAAATGGAAAATGAACCACAGAAAAGCCATCTCACCCTCCCCTCCCCCCCATGCCTTTCTACCAACGAAAGAGATTATACAGGATAAGAGACTACTGATTCTTAAGAGAGCGGCTGAGAGATGCCCTGTGTTGACAATCATCGGCATCGCACACAGATCTGGTATCAAAGTCTATTGATACCTTCGCTACACGTTCGACCACAGTGTGATCTCAAAGTCGGATATATAGAGTTATCTTTCCCTCGCAAACATCAAGTAGCTTTATCTCTGAATATAGGTTATAAAAATGAAGGCATGATGAGGAAAGAAGAAACTAGGTGAGATCGTGCCGAATACGGAAACTAGATGAGTACCTTGACGATATATCACGAGTACCACCAAGCTAAAGAACATTACACTCTCAGTAAACACTTATTTTTTTCCTGGGTTTCAAAACAAAGCATACAGGTATTCCGATGGACAAGGTCCAAAAGATAGAAGAATGAATCAAGTAATTATGACATGTTAGCCCGCCGGTTTACCAGAAAACAAACAACGATGTGATACATACATCAAAAGCTCAGTCAAAAAAGCCTTCTATGAAAGGTGTAGTATATTCGAGCGATCATTAACCTATGGAAAAGAGATGAAATGAAAAAAATTTGTCTGATAAAAGTGCATTGTGAATCTTGGAAAAACTCTAGTCGAAAAAGTACATCCTCTGAAAGCTTCGACCCAATGCTCTGCTACAGAAAGTTCATTGTTGGCTTGAAACTATTCCGCTAAAGCTAAATATTGAAAATAAAATAAATAAATAAATAAATAAAGTAAGTCTAGAATAAAAAATAAGTAAATAGTAAATAACGTAAAATAGTAAATAGTAAATAAGTAAAAAATAAGTAAATAGTAAAAAAAGCGACTTTAAAATAAGAGTGCCTGTGTCACACAATTCACGAGCGTTCGGTAGTGCATACGGTTACTCATACGTCCCGGAGAAAGAGTGAGTCTGGGTTCGAATCCACGGTGACGCAAAACGTTTTGCCACATGTTACTTACAATTTGCGGTGAAACTATTCCGATTGAAGAAAGAAACAAGAATTAATAATTCTCAGAAAGAAAGAGCAGAGTGTTTTTGAATGAGAGGAATAAAGTAACGAAAAATAGAAGACGCAATACCAATGGAAACAGAATAAAATTCGAATATGCCGCACGAATACTTATGACAATGCGTGTGTAATGTAAGTTTCGTACTGGATTGCCAAAGTTGTTTCTTCTGTATATTTATTTATATTTTTTTCCAAGCCAATGAATGATGAAATGCTTTTCCAACCGCTACAATCATATGTTCATAGCAAATTTTTTAGATAATGGTTAAATTCCACTAAACATCTTAGATTCTACGGTCCCACATGAAATGATCCCATTCCTCAGAGTATGAAAATAAACGGCCCCACCCGATGTTGTCAACTTTGAGCTTTTCCACATGTGTCTCACAGTCTCAAAGGAACATTATCAACAAAACAAAAGATATTAATTTTACAAATTTTTAGTTCCACACAGTTAAGAGTTTATTTATTTTACATGATGTTAATTCCCGACTAACCTGAAGCTTCATTGAACGTAATCTGTGCCACACTTTCCCAAGTTCACTTGTCGAAATCAGAGCAATTAAACGAGCGATATATTTCAGTTGTTACACTACAATGTCTCCAAATGTTTTGATGATCTCACCGCCAATCCTGGACAACCATTTGAAATTTCAAAAAATCGGCCCAGCGATTTTGCGGACGTCATCATATTCCAAGATCACCAACGCCAAATGACAATTACCGACGAAAGAAAAAACGAATGGAATTATGCTGGGAATCACGATACCAGTGAAAGCCGGCATTCAGTATAGATAAGGTCGTTCTCGAGTCCTATTTCGTACTTTAACTCTAAACATTCTTCTGAGAAACAGACAGCACTTCCATAAGGACCTATATCCCACTTCAAAGATGTAGTATGGAGCTACTAGGTTCATCTTCTCAAAGAAAACCACGTTTTGACTTTACTAGAATTCCAGACTATCGAATAATTACCAGCAGTTTGTATAAAAACCAGTTCTGGCTGACCCCCTAGATCATGGAAAAGGTTCCTGCATGTTTCTCAAAGTGAAAGCAACATCTTTCATCAAACCTCAGCCTACAAGTTTCAAGTCAAGAGTAAAAATTGGACAAGATTTGGCCATGGCCCTCTTTCCCGCCTGGATAATGAAGTGTAAAAGACCCACATTTTTCCTCAATATATACAGTCGAGACCAGTTTAGCTTTCTACTTGGTTTATCAATGAGAAATTTATAGACGCATCTTGGTTTCTATTGAGGGTATTTGATCTGATCTCCATCTGATGGAAAACAACAAGGAATTTTGATGTTGTCAGTGATTAGAGCCAGAACTTAGTCATGAATCAGGACCATTTATCAGATCAAAAGCCCTCTTCAGAATCTAACTATTTGTCTGTTAACAGATAAATTAAAATTACGCTTTTTTTTTTTTAGACATTCCATCCTGTTTGATATCCTCCATAAGCTCCTCAATCTGCTCTCTGAAAAAAGAACTACACTTTCGAAAACAAAAAAGCGCCTCAAAAATGACTATTTGGGATATACTTTGTGAGAATGATGTCTCCCTGAAACAGTGCCGAATCCACTTTGTTGTTGTGGTTAATGTCCTCAATTGTGTAGTCCAATGATTCGATGTTGGAGCCTTTCTTTCCGATGTAGCTCTGAAGACTACGTCTCATTTGTTCACTATTCCCCAATTAAATAATGATGTTCTCACCATTATCTCACTTGGTAGCTGGTGAGCAGATTGAACGTGTCTATTCTTTAATTCTTTCTCCATGTTATGCAACTGCTTGAGAAACTTCACAGTGCCTTCCTCATTGGGTATCTGAATATATTTGCAGTTTTGATAAAAGCTTACAGGTATAACACAAACTTATGTATATCAAAATGCTAACATCTTTGAGTAGGTCGTATCCTGCATTGATTTCTTCTTCAAAGCTCCCTTCGTTGACGGATTGCTTACTTGTCGACTGCGAGCTGTAAAGTGACGCAGCGCAGGTGACCAAAAATGTGATTTGGAAAGCTTTCATCCTGAAAATTGAAGAACAAAATTGGCGAAGTGGTTCATGTTCTTGGGATTGTGAAATAGATATTATAGCTCATTTAATATCGGCCCACAAGACTAACGACTGGGCTAAAGTGTTGGTAGGAGGGTCGAAATATAGAAATATATCAGCTACAAAACACACAAGAATGGAGAAACGAGATTTACTGCTGTGTGTAGTAGGGCGCTACAAAGCGATCATTTTCTAAAATGTTAGCTGTTTTTCTTTAGTCATCAAATGAAGGAAAGTGACGAACATTAACCATAACGAATTCTGGCTGAATTGCGCATATTTTCACACAAAATGCAAAGAAACTAAGGAAGCTGTGATGTTAGCA
Organism: Parelaphostrongylus tenuis; assembly: GCA_019055375.1. Lineage (NCBI taxonomy): Eukaryota > Metazoa > Nematoda > Chromadorea > Rhabditida > Metastrongylidae > Parelaphostrongylus > Parelaphostrongylus tenuis. Next base: position 5,203 of record JAHQIW010007346.1, read on the forward strand.
AAATTTGAAGACTGAAGTGGTTTTCGAATTCGTCGAGCTCATGCCAGGGTATCACGTGAAAGATAAAGGCAAAGAGAAGACCTGGTTGTCAAGTTAATTTTGCATAAACACCTTGGTGGCGAGTTTGAAATCCACCATAGGATACGAATTTAACCCGTATCTCAGTATCGTTTTAGTTGTATTTCATATCATGTCTTTTCGCGAAGAAAAATAAGCTAAAGATGAAAGGTTGAAATCTCTTCTTCATGAGGCCATGGAGGCAACTCGAGTTCATAGCACAAAAGCATCATCTTTCATATCCTATCCTATATCTGGAGACAGAAACTAGAAAGTAAATAAAAAATGAAATTGAGGTTTTCTTGCTGATCATATAAAAAACACGATGTTTCCTGTTATTGGCATTGTCAGCTCCATCAATTGTTTTTCCTCATACATATTTTGATGGCTGGTTACAATTGAAATTTAACCACAATATTGCTGAACCGCAAGCAAATCCTGGAACCTGAGGTGATTTGAGTGACTGGCCGTGATTGCCCTTTTCGGGATATGCTGAGTTTCCACCTCACGACCAACGCCCTCGCTCTGCTTCGTTCTACTCAGTGGCTGTGAGCAAGCATCTGTCAATTGGGTTTATTTCTGGAGAAAATATTCACGAGTTTGAAAAGTTCGAAACCATCTTGTGTCCTCAGTCTTGTTCGTATGTCAGCGATCTTGTTTGCGTAAGAAGCGATGATTTTACTCTAAAATTGACTCCGTGAAGTGCATTAGCCTAGATCACTTTCAGAACTGCTTAAGTACTATCTCAAGATAAACACTCAGGTTTATAATAATTTGTTTCGTGGCTCTTCCTAAGGTTTTCTCAGTGCAAATCTAAAGTGCTTAAAGCGTGTAGTGTTAACCGCTAGTAACAATAACATCGGTGCAATAACGGCGACATAGGATGTGACGATAGCTAGATATAAAGTGTACAAGCAAAAAAAAGAGTTCTTGTTTTTTATGTGATCAATCCAACTGTGCTTTGGCAAATATGTAAATTATCGGCTTACAAATATGGAATGGATTACGAGAATTCGCACTGCCTTAAGCGGCTAATCGCCGGTCGAGCTGGAGAGGGCATTTTTACTGGATCGGAAAGATGACACCGATTTTCTAGTTTAAAGTGTTCTTCGCTACTTCAAAAAGCTCAAATGTGTCTTATGTTGCTCTCAATTCTTTGTCTACCTCGTTGCTTATGGTGTTATATATGTTTCAGCGTCGATGGTACACATGCGGGTTGCTCTTTGTCATCATAGAGTCACTCAGTTCAAGACTTCACCAAGCATCGTTTGAAATGTTGGAGGCATACCTGGCGTACACAATAATTCGAGGTGGCCTACCGTGTGTGATGGCAGTGATTTCATCCTCCCAATCAGGGAAATACTTACAAGTATGATACTAGTTTGCTGCATTACCAAAGATGGAAGATTTGTTAAATGATAGAATCAGTCTGTATGACGAGGTCAATCTGACTAGTGGGCTAAGTGCGCTCTCTCAGCTGTGATCAGTAATAAAATAAAGCCTCCAATTTTTTGTCGTATCTACCCCGAGTTCCTATATTGATGACGAAAATTACTAAGCATCTATACAATTAAAAGAACTCATAGATTCGTGCAATATGTGAAGTCGAGCCTTGTGATTGGGGATACTTGCATAAATACTTGGCTAGGCCCAGGTAGCTAAGCATATGAGTAAGAAAACCAGCTTTTCAAAATATCAGCGAGACTAAGATCAAAGAGAATTTATTGGGGAAAAAACAAGAAATGAAGAGTGATCGCATGTGGATACTCGCCGCTGTTTATATGGACTGAACAACGGAAGTAAATGTGGCCAACATAAGTTTTGAATAATATTCAGCGTTGAAATAAAACGTTAATCGCTTTTTCCGTTTATATATTCTAATTTTATGCCGAAAATCTTTACACACTTCTATGATATGTTGGCTAAAAAATTTTTTGCGGTATATGCATTGTTAAAATACATTGATATTCTGGAAAATACCGGAGGAGGATATTTTGAGTCAATGTGGCTATGTTGCATATCATTTCAATGCGTATATTCAAATGAATTTGATCAATCATAAGTGGAGACCAGTTTCGGAAGGACGTCCACACTCCCTTATGCTTCTTCCGTCTTTCTATCGAGTTTGTCACATGCGATTTTCCTTTTTCTATATCTCACTATTCAGGAAAATGGTAGTATTGCTTCATGAACTCAGCAAACTGTGTTGCATTGAGGTCTTTAATAAATATGGATTAGTTAGATTGACTCATTGTTCATCAGATCGGCATAAAAGGCCAGCAGATCTCTAAATCTTTACCTTCACAAGTTTAGATAGATTTTAGTTATTAATCAAAAATCGTAGATGGAAGTCGTTGTTTCTGAAAGCAGCTAAAAGCTAGTGAAGAATTTGCCGACTGAATGAATGCCGTTTGTTCAATCATCTATGCACTCAATTCGTTCATCACTATTTGATTCCACAAAGCTTATACACGGCTTTTATTGCTAATAAGAATAAATGTTTATCTGAAGAGAAAAGGTCGCAATCCAAGAATTATGAAAATCAGCCTAAGGATATATTTATGGCTATATAATGACTGTGATTGGAATAGATATCCGAAAAAAAACTACAATCATTGTAAAGCCACCAACTATAGGAAATCTCTGCGTCTTCAAGCCTGCGCGCTTCAAATGAGTAGTTTCTGTGCTTTACGAGATCTCAGAACACCACTTATAGCAAGACATGTTATACTAACTTTAACACTCAGAGCACAAAAATGATTTATTAGGTCGGTACAAAAGTAATGTCGAGTTTCGACCGTCAACTATAAATTGTCATAAGTGCGCTCAAAAACACATTTATTGAACAAAATAAAAACCAATATAGTCAACAAATTTTTGCAACGAGAAATAAGTTTGCATATTCCCATAGCACGCAAATTGGTACCTCGCCATTTGACGAACTCTTGGAGAGCTTCTCTTGAATCCTGATGGCTGTAGAGTCGTTCATCCTGCACGAAGTTGTCGAGATGCTCAAAAAGCGATAGCCTGCTGGTGCGTGGACCGGCAAATATAGAGGATGACGAACTTTTTAGTCCAGTTCCTTAAACTTTTAGAGCAGTCTTTGTGCAACGGGTGACTGCGCGTTGTCGTTGAGATTGCTGACCAATGCCGCCTGCAGGAGTAGCAGTTTTTGATGCACATCTTTAAATTGTGAGCATGCTTCTCAGGTCCAATAGTCTGACCGGGACATAGAAATTTTAGTGAATTAGAACGGTAGTAGAGCACAATACAGTGTTCGCGACTATTTTTTGGTGCAATTTTGGCTTTCGGAAATGCTTCGGAAATTCTTCTCTGTCCAGCCACTGAGTTCATGATCGCCGTTCTCGTATAATATCCATCTTTCGGAGCACGTAACAATCCGATCGAGAAATGGTTCGTATTATTCCGAAGATTAAGAGAAGACGACACTTTAAAGCGAGGATTTTCTTATCATCGATGAGTTCTAGGGCATCCACTCATCGAGTCTTCACTTTCACTATTTGGTTTCAAGTGTCGACCCACCGTATATTGGTCGATGATAAGTTCCCCGATAATGTCTTGCGTTATCTTGAGAGGATTAGCTTCGATGATTGCTCTCAGTTGGTCGTTGTCAACTTCGCATGGCCAGCCACAACTTTCCTTATGTACAAGGTTCTCGTCTGCATTGTTGAATTTCTTGCACCACCGCTGCTCTGTACGTTCGTTGACAGTTCCTGAACCAAGTGTATTGTTAGCATTGCGAGTTTTCTCTGCTGCTTCACGAACCATTTTGACCTCGAACACGGAAATCACTTAAATTTGCCTTTTGTCTAACATCCTTTCACGGCAAGTAAAAACGCCATTAGCAGCAAAACATGGTGCGAGAGTTGCGCATCAAATTGATATAGGAGGTAGTCACATTAACTCAATACTTTACTCCAATATTATGCGACGATTTTCAACAATGCACAAACAGACACTGGTTTCTCACCAGGCTATTAACGAATTTCTAATCAAATCAGTAATATCTCAATCGCTGTATTTTATAAAATAACTTGCAAGCTATCAGTGCTATGAGAGGCGATGCAGACTCCGTTGGTCTGCAGAGTTCTCTTTAACAGCATCTGAGCTCATGTATGCTTTACCTCGTCACTATCTTTAGTCACCAACCAGTATTGTAGGGACAGCCTTACAGGAGTGTTAATAATCATGGGAAAGCATAGATATCTTGCTAGAGCCGTACGTTGGGTGGTTTTTGAAAAAAGCTTTGCGTAATGATGTCTAATTCAAAGTAAACATATTCTGAATTTTGCACCGTTACAAAAAGACCTCTTCAAAAATCGGCTACGTACGGCTCTAGCAAGATATCTATGCTTTCCAATGATTACTAACACTCCTGTAGGGAGTTTGCGTCCAGCGAATGAGATAGGTTTTTCATTTGTCGCCGTCTAACATATAAGCACTTTCCCTTTTTCAGGCACGTGCGCATTCTCTTCAGTTTTGTCGATAACATACTGCTGCTGAACGCTCATAGATTGTACTAGAATGAGATCTACGTTATTGAATTTTTCTTGACACTCTGGAAGAAGAACTCTGCTCTGAGAAATATAAGCAAGACAATGAGTAACGCTTATGAAATAGGAATTTATCTATAGTGTCACAGCGCTGAAGAGGCTTTGCAAAAAAAGCGAGTTTTGTTTTCAATTCTGCGAGATTTATGCTTCCGAATGACTAGCTTGACACTAAAGATAAATTCCTATTTCATAAGCGTTACTCATTGTCTTGCTTATATTTCTCAGAGCAGAGTTCTTCTTCCAGAGTGTCAAGAAAAATTCAATAACGTAGATCTCATTCTAGTAGTCCAGCGCAAGATACTTCTTCGGAAACGCTTATGCGACAAAATGGAAAGCGCCAAAGTATCATATTGTTCACTGCCAAGAAACGTATAGGTTCAGTTGTGTTTGTTTCAATCAGCACTGTGCATACTGATGCGGGATATAACAATTCAAAACACATTTGAAGTCACCACTCATTTTCGCATGCGATTTATGTTAATGTTCGTTAACTTATCATTCGATAAACATTTTACATTTATTCATGGATTAACTGAAAGTTTGCCAGCATGCATAATGCATAAAAAAGTCAAATGTTCAACTGAATTTATACAAAAAGATTAATATCACGTCAGTATGTAAATATGTACTTAATATATACACATCGAAACACAGTGCAGGTATCCACTCACACACTCACATGCACACACACATACACACACAAACACACACACACACCTACAGACAGATATACACACACACACACACAAACAGTCAGACCAACAGGCACTCACAAATACACACGCATACGTACACACAAATGTACGCACGCATGCGACGCTGTCCCTACAACACTGGTTGGTGACTAAAGATAGTGACGAGGTAAAGCATACATGAGCTCAGATGCTGTTGAAGAGAACTCTGTAGACCAGCGGAGTCTGCAACGCCTCTGATAGCACTGATATATTTCATAAAGTACAGCGATTGAGATATTACTGATTTGATTAGAAATTCATATAATAGCCTGGTGCGAAAGTAGTGTCGGTTTGTGTATTGTTGAAAACTGTCGTATAATATTGGTGTAAAGTCTTGAGTTATTGTGATTACTTTCTATATCATTTTAATGCACAATTTTCGCAATATGTTTTGCAATGGCGTTATACTTGCTGTTTATTTAACAGTCGTTTGAACTATGGAAAGGATGTTAGATAAAAGGCAAATTCAAGTGATTTCCTTGTGCGAGGTCAAAATGGGTCGCAAAGCAGCAGAGAAAACTCGCAATGCTAACAATACACTTGGTTCAGGAACTGCCAACGAACGTACAGTGCAGCGGTGGTTCAAGAAATTCAACAATGGAAACGAGAACCTTGAAGATGATGAAGTTGTGGCCAGCCATGCGAAGTTGACAACGACCAACTGAGAGCAATCATCGAAACTAATCCTCTCAAGACAACACGAGATGTTGTAGGAGAACTTATCATCGACCAATATACGGCGGGTCGACATTTCAAACATTGAAAAGTGAAGACTCGATGAGTGGATGCCCTAGGAACTCAGAGAAAATAAGAAAATCCTCGCTTTGAAGTGTCGTCTTCTCTTAATCTTCGGAATAATACGAACCATTTCTCGATCGGATTGTTACGTGCTCCGAAAGATGGATGATATACGGGAACAGCGACCATGAACTCAGTGGCTGGACCAAAAAGAATTTACGAAACATTTCCGAAAGCCAAAATTGCACTAAAAAATAGTCACGGACACTGTATTGTGATCTACCACCGTTCGAATTCATTACTGCTTTTTAAATCCCGGTTAAACTATTAGACCTGAGAAGCATGCTCAGCAATTCAAAGAAGTCTTTTCAAATGGGATTAATACAGTTATAAAACGCTGTTTGAAAAGAGCGGGTTAAGAGGAATCGGTGGTCATTCTTGAAATACCACCGAATGCTCAACGCCAACTACTTCGTAACCGCTTATACGACAGTCTCTGCATAAAGAATGATTGTAAAATATATTCTAACGGCAGAGACGGTGATTGCATGAGTGTAGTCCTTCTACCTCTACCTAATTTCTTGCAAAGCGTGTAGTGATAAATATATTAGCGAAACGGGTAGGCCGCTCTATGCCCGCGTAGAGAACACCTAGCTGACAAGCATTTTAATAGACGGAACACCTCGCTAGGGACGCATAGAGCACAAAAGCACGACGGAGTTGATTTTGAAATCGAAGTCACCATCCTTACGCAGGAGCAAAAAACATCAGCGCGAAAGGCCTTGAAAGCGTTGTGGATTAATAGGACCAATCCAACCATAAACCGCGGGAGGAATGCCCCGTGAACACTCGTGATAGAGCCACTATATAACACTGTTGTTTTGATGGCTAGGGTGCATTACGAGCCTATGTGATGTCCTCTCGGTGATCTCCACTTGAATCATTCAGTGGAACACATATAAAACGCGGTGAGCATGTTGAGTGTTGATTTTATGCTTGATGGGATTGAAATCTAGGGTCTGGTGATTTTTTCTAACGGAGTAATGGAGGTGTTTGACTGATTGGATTGCGGACAATTTGACCTTTCCAGGTTCTGAAGAAGGCGAACTGCCAAAACGTCAGCTATGAAATAAAGTTCAATGTAACACCTCGTGTTTTGCATAAAGAAGAAAATCAGAAATTATATTGAAGCATGTCGAGGTTAGTAGACAGTCGATCTTGGGAATTGTTCAAAGAAGTGCATCAAAAACTTCTACACCTGCAGTGAACAATCTCAACGACAACGCGCATTCACCCGTTGCGCAACGAGTGCTCTAAAAGTTTAAGAAACTGAACTAAGAAGTTTTACGTCATCCTCTATATTCGCCGGTCCTCGCTCCCACAGGATATCTCTTTTTCAAGCATCTCGACAAATTATTGCAGGATGAACGCCTTTACAGCCATCAGGGTTCAAGGGAAGCTTTCGAAGAGTTCGTCAAATCCCAAATCTAAATCCCGAGCTTGTTATAGTGGAAACAAAGAGGACGGACGTGATAGAAGGAGACGGAGCCAAACACGTCCCTGAGTCTCGTGGAAGGCAAACGGTTGAACATAACGGTCGCCGAGATTCTCTACGTTTTCAACTGGACCTTGATAAACTCATCTTTCCCATAAATGTCGTTCACTTATGACTTAGTCAATTTTTATTCCTAAAATCGTAAGAGGGTCGTCCTTTGACGTTCCATATCCTTATCACAAACAGTCATCAGACTTTACGAACTGAACAGAATGAGATGATCCCAGCTGTGTGTGGCAGCAATATTCCAGCCCCATGTGACGAAGTACTTGTAGGGGCGCTTAGCGATTTCGAACGAAGTTGTAATTCGTGTTGAACGAACATCACCACAACTTACGCATGCTTCCTATACAACCAATTTTCAAATGACATATTTTTGCTCAGAATAAACAGTAAAAATTCAAATGAAAGCTAATGAAACCTGTATATTTTGCTAATAAGAAACAGGTTTATTCATGCCGGTTGCATAAACTCTGCAGTTCTGAAGAGGATCAAGGTATTTCTGAAACATTTAGCACACATCAAGTTGTTGAGATTTTTAGAGAGGTGTTAGTCGACAAACGATAACTTTGGCCGATTACAATCGACGTAACAGAATTCCGTAGCTCATCTTCTTCAGCTCCTTTCACATCTTCAGAAAACTGATGCTGATCCTCCTAGTACGATTACACAAGCTTGGGCATTCCACTAGATGGATCACCTGTCAAGCCTCAATTTCTAGAGAGGTGAGTGTTCCTTGAAGACTTTATCATGGGATCTCGAAGAATCGTTTTCTAACTGTTTCCTGTCGGGATATGAAACCACTGGATTGATTAGTTTGCTAATTAATTGACTTTTCCATGCTTTCATGAAGGCAAAACCACCCAGACGTCAGCCATTGTGCTATTATTGTGCTGCCGTATTTTTTGCTCGGCATCGAATCCTTTATAAAGGATAAATAAGCCTCACGAGATTGGTTGGATAGAGGGAGGGGGCTACGGATGAGTCCCAATAGGACCTGTTGCGTTCATTTTCAAAAACACGACTTTACAGTGTACCCTTTGAAGCACATCCGTTAATACCTGCATATACACCTTGCCTAATCACGCACTTAGACACAGACACACACATACGTACGTACACACATACACATACATATATTCATATATAAATAGTTACGTACATACATGGATACTACATGCATACATACATGCAGAACAAACTGATATTGCTCAACTACTAATCTCAATCATTTTATCACCATATCCCTCTGAAGATCAGCGTTCATAGGTAGGCGGCATTGCGCCGTCGCTTGCTAAGCACATAGAGGGTGACATCTGCGCGTCTGTGCAAGGACGTCATGCTGTCTGCGCTTGGTTTCCCACGAGACGAGACCCTGCAATACAGAATCTGAATGAAATTATGAGAAAATTGATTGAGGAAATATACAGAGAAGAGTACGCCTTAAGTATAGCAAGAAGTTCTTTGAAAGCCAGTGGCTGTAACTTGAAAAAAACGACAAGTTTAGCTAGAACAGTTACAAGTCAGGACTTGATTGCCAAAAAAGATTTAGGAGATTGCAATACAATGCCATTTCAACGTTCGTACAATTCTCATCTCTAACATAAACTTCAATGAGATAACGTGTGGGTGACTTTGGAAGGCCCATCACTACATTCCCATTCTCTCTCCCTAAGAATGCGCCAATATCTGGCCTTCACAATGACCTGTGGTAACTTACCAATGTATGTAATTAGCGCTGTTAACTTCTAACGGTCGGCTACGAAAATTGATGGGTGCAGAGCAAAATGCGCGATCTTCGTTGTTTGAGTAAGGTTCTTTTCGTCATTTGACAAAAATTTTCAGAGTTCTTGTATCAGTTCAATAGAGCATATTTTTTTATAGTCGGTCGTAAACTTTAGGTTTAGCTATACGCGTCTTCTGTAGAGAAAAACTCTCGTTTACTCCGCAATCGCACTGAATTTGGCATTCAATCAATTGTATTGCATTGTATCAGGTTGCGGACAAAGTTCTGAGAAAATGCTTATAACTTTTTTGGCTGTCGGCCATTTTTTGTGTTTTTGGGCTTATTTGAAACCCGTCTTCTCCTGCGTGGATTAGTATATTATTTACCTACTTATTTGAGATCGAGCTACCAATCGAGCAAATTAGGCTGTTGATGATGAACGAATGACTGTTAGGTTCAAATGCAACGGTGGCAAGTGAACGCATCAATCCGGCTTGGGACGAATCGGAATTTTATGCTCGCGGAGTTTGATTTTCTGCCGAAGAAGTGGCCGAAAGTACCTGAAGTTGAGGGTGAGTACTTTGACTATTACTTTTGTCTTTGTTTGGGTGTAATAGGTGCATAAATAAATGTTTTACAAGCATTTTTTGAGAACTTTTTCTCCAACCTATCATAAAGGCACAAGGAAAATCTTTAGCTTTGCACTTTTTTAGTATTACACAAGACCCAGGTCTCACCACAGTAAGTAAAAATTGAAGAACAGGTAGCATTTTATTAAAAATTATTACGCATACTGTATTCGATACCTGCTCATCAAAACTCGCGATAACTAAGTTTGTATCAAGCATACGTTTATCTCCAACTATTTAAATTTGCCGAATGTGGAAAAAGGTTAATTACTTTGGATAGTGGAGGAATTCTGAGCAGCAAGGACAATCGTGCTTGAATAAAGGGCTTAGAACATCGCACTATCCCAACTATTGGTTAGAAATGCGTGTCTCCAGAGAAGTATTCGCGGTACTTCTCACCTAACCGCACCCATTCAAAAAAGGTATTTCTTGATACTTTTTGAGGTTTCAGTAACTGTCCGATAGCTTGAATATCGAGAATCTGAAGGGCTTGTCCTAATATTCAAATGTTTTTACATTACACTGTAGAGATGATGTAGAAATTTCGGTACTCATACCTTTCGTTTCGAGAGCTTTCTTAAGATCACGCTTGAGTTGCAATAATCATTTCTTAAGCTACGAATGTGTCCTGTTACATAGAGCTGAATTATAGAGCCCGATACACGTGTTTCGACAGCGTAATGTTCGTCGTCGCTTACTCTTAGTTAGGGGACTGAGCGCCCCGAGAGGATTGCCTAAAGAAGAACGGTAACTGCACGATTGACGTGATCGCCTGATGAGCAGGTCGAAACACGTGTATCGAGCTCTGTGTGTCAGCCCTTTATAACAGACCACATGCGTGGCTCAAAAAATGATTATCTGACAATATTGAAATTCAAGCGTGGTCTTAAAAAGCATTCGAAACGGAAGGTATGAAGATTTTTCACAGCATCAATAGAAACCTTGGACAAAAGGCAGATTCTGATATTACGACAAATTCCCTACATGTTGATATGGTTTTCGTGCTTCTAGCTATTTATACTCATGGCGAAATGAAGACGAAAAGCGAGTGAGAGACAAAATATTATTTTAGATGCTACAGCATTATAGAAGGGTGTTTTGAAAAACCGATGACATAATCTCGTTGCTAGAGATTTGTGCTTTTGAGCGACCATTGACACTCCCGTGGACAACTCTTGACCAGCGAATGAGATTGGCTCAAATATATATCGCTGCCTAACGTATAAAGTGCAAAATTTTCTATTACATTCAAACTTTTTTTGCTGGACAGAGGTCTTGTTGAGACTTTTATCAACCGCTCGATAGCACAAAAATCAACGATCTCAATGATAGGCTTGATCCCGAAGAACCTTTTAATGCGTTGGTACAGCTAAAAGGTTGTTGAGTTTCACACTCAGCGCTATGTGGATAGTGCAGCGCCATTTACATATGTCGCGCGGTACACTACGAGTGTAAAACTCAATAGTCTTTCAGCTGTAACGATGCACTAAAAAGTATTCTTTAAAAAGTAAGCATGTCCTCAAATTTATTAAGATTTTCGCTATCGAATAGGTGTGGAAGCTTGAGATAAAAGCCGTGTCCAGCGAAAAATGTATAGATATGCAACACAGTATTGTTCCTGTTGCTACAGCTCGCAAAGGATTTTTTTCAAAGGGCAAACACACCATAAAAATTTTTGGTATCTGACTATCGATTAGTTGTTGAACGGCGCCGGTTTGATGCCAGTGTTGCAATATACAACATACCTGTAGAAGACATGCGTGCCGCATGTTAAATGCAATTTTGTTTTCAGTGTTGCAGCGCAATAAAGAAATTTCTTGGAAAGCGAAGTACACTTTTGAATTTATCGAGATTTGTGTTATCGAGCAATTACTACATTTTTTGAGAAAAAGCTTACGCTTTGTTTATCAAAAGTTCCTTGTGTGTTAAATAACAATTTTCTTCAGTGTTACAGTGTACTATAAAGACCTTTCAAAAAATAAAATACACGGATCTTTTCTAGAATCCTACAGCATTTTTGAACACCACATTTTACTATAAAAATCAGGCAGTGCTGTTGTCAAATGTCTTTAGTCTTACTATCTGAACATATAAGTCAAAATCAATATCAATTAGGCTTTGTTCTCCGGCGGCGTGAACATTACCATGTCCTCGAAAAGTGCCTCGAATGTATCGCCACCTCAACTTTTGACCATGCGTCGCCAAGCAAATTCTACCAGATATTATTGATGAGAGTGCTGCTCGTCCCACACTACCGCTTGTTGCGCCGTTTGGCTTGATTCCATGTGCTCTCGATCGTCTGAGTATGGGCACCGGTCTCTGGGTCCACGAAGTGGTGGCGATAGTTGACGCGGAAATGCTCGCAGTCCTTGTCCTCATAGTTCTGAATCAGATTGTGCGCCTTCCAGCTGTCCGATATGATGGTCGTTCCAGGACAATGCGACGATTGATGACCTTTAGAAGCGTCTGAGCCGTACGATCAGAAACCTTTTTCAAGAACACTTCTCCGGTTTCTCTACACACTCCACCGATTACCCACTGCTGGAGAAGGATACGGCCGACGTGATTCTTGCGCCTAGAAAACAGGGACTCGTCAAATTTTACAGTCAGCCCTTCGCCACCGACGACCACCGATCCGTGCTTGATGACGCTATCCGCGCATATGTCTCTCATGAAGTTTAACCAGTCGATCACGGTCTATGCGGCGATGCTCAGTGTGGTGTGGCAAAACTCAGCGACAGTCTTCTCGTATGTCCGCAAATAGAGGAAGGTGGACCGCCACGCGGAACTTCATGTCAGAGTTCTGAAAGGTGCCCACCCGGAGTCCTTCGTTCGCACGACATTTGGCCTTGATGCATAGCCAAAGAGGATTCTCTACGAAGCTTGTCTTCATCTCGTGGCCATTGGTGCAAATTCTCGAGTTATGCACCATTCCATAGCTCTCCTGAAAAACGGAGACGGTTTCTTCGTCTCGGATTCTGTCCATCAAGTCCAATAGCAGCATCTTGTTACCTTTGTTATCTAGGTAAAGGGACCACGTCGGCCGTGTTCTTCCCCCGCAATGGGTGCTTAGTGGAGTGTGCAGAGAAACCGATGCAGATGTTCATGCTGCCGGATAACAAAGCCTAATTGATATTGATTTCAACCTATACGTTCAGATAGTAAGAATAAAGACATTTGACAACGTTACCTAATTATTATTGTAAAATACGATAGAGTAGGGTTCTAAAAGATCCAAATACACCTTTCAAATTTTTGAGATTTAAGCCATCGAATAACTACTAAAATGTCTAGAAAGAGCAAAGAATAGGGTTTTTGATCATGGGTGCTGATAGGAGAAGTATCTTATCATAAGCATTGATGAACACGCTCTCTTCCTACACCTACTCAAGCTACATACTAGAATTACCTCCACATAGACTTATATTAAATAAATTTAGTTGTGAAAGATGTATATCATTCTACGTTCTCGCAAGACATGCGATGCAAATGCACATTGGGGTTGGAGGTTTATTCATTTCCTAACAAAGACGTGGTCTTACTGCTGAAAAATGAAATCGGAAGAATTAATCACTCTTTGTATCAAAACTATTCTAGAAGTTCTTTTGTGATATTCCATTCATCATGTAACGATAAGATGCCTCTGACATATAAATTTCACCTATATTCAACAATAAATCACCTGTGACGTTCGATCGGCTGGATAAAATTTTAGGCAGGAAATGTGATTTTTTTTCTGTCTTTACAGAGTTCTGTGATAGCCCTTCAAAAAACCAACTACTTCATCAAAATTCTCGCGATTAATGCTATCTAATGGCTATTGAAACTTCAGTGAAAAGCCATATCGAAGCTTCAGGGAGCAATTGAAGAAAATTGAGTGTTAAACATAACTGCTGCTTTTTCGCTGCTGCAAACTCTTATGCAACGAGAAAGGCCCCCAAACAACAGTGTGCCTTAGCTGGTACACCACGTTTCCTAGGGTTTAAAGTCTTTTTCTCCATATTCACCCACGTACTGACATTCAAACCCTTTTTAGTGGCGATAAAAATCTAGGTTCTGTTGAAAACTGCCCAATCTCATTGCATCGCGTTCCGCTTGCCGAAAGATCGCTTCGCCTACCGTGCAAGATATTAGTTGGTACCGAACAGACTTGAATTCTTCTCTTAAAATTTTCTGCTTCAGATAAGATAGCCTTACTATGGTGGCCTTCTTGACTAGTGGTGTAAGCGCCAACATTATTTCCATTCCAATAGCTCTCACTCAATTTCTACTTATACTTATAGTTCAAAATTACATCTGAAATTTATGAGTTATAGATTTCCTGGATATATGTAAACATATATCTATAATTACCCATTGATGTAGAGTGATGTCCAAAAGTTGTACGTCAATCGGGACTAGAACCCGCACCTAACTCTTCCCGGGAGAGCGTGCTCTATCCTTTACACTACTGACGCCCATTTTGCACATCAATCTTTTTACGTTACAGCGCATCTATCTGTAAATCGCCAACCGTCAGCGGCCTGGCCCGGGTAGTCGGTCTCGACCTAGTCACGCTGACAGATATTGGGTATGGAAGATTTAATGAAAGTCTTTTTATTTAACCGCTTCTAGCGCTGGTATGACGTCTCGAATATACCTATTGATGTAGAGTGATGTGCTATCAGCGTGACTGGGTTCAATGTCTACACCAACTACCCGGTCTAAGGCCGTTGACGGTTGGCGGCTGACAAATAAATGGGCTGTTTCGTAGAAAGAGTGGTGTGGAAAATGTGCTTCAGCAGTGTAACGGGTTGGAGCACGCGCTTCCGGAAAGAGTGAGGTGCGGGGTCTAGTCTCGCCTGACGCAAAAGTTCTGCACATCACTCTACATAAATGGGTGCATTTGAAAGCATCATGCCACCTCTAGAGCGGTTAAACAAAAAGAATTTCATATCTATAAATATCCTTTATCTATTTATTTACTCATATTTACAAAATCATTTCGTTCAGCAAATATTATCATACTTTCTTGTAAAAGAGGTACTTACTTCTCTCATGTATAGTGTTATCCCTTTTCAAAACCGGCGCTGTTTTAATAAAAGAAGAATTTAGTTTCCGTGTGGATGTTGAGAAGGTTGTACTCAGCACTGCAGTCTCTAGTGCAACAGATTGTTGACAGTTGTAATGCCGTATCTCAGAATTATAAAAGGGATTGCGTTACCACCATTCATATCCGATATTACTATGAAATGACTAGCAATGTGGATGGATGTTACGTTTAATATACCGTGATTGCTGATTAAATCTCGCGCGTTATCAAGCTCTTCATCTTACCGCTGCCGACAATTCCTTACTTGTGTGTTAATGTGCAACACACCAGTAAATCGATGCTAGGGCTAAAAATGCTTTCAATCAGGACTACAAAGCTCAGAGTGTTCAAACACCTGACGCATCCCTGTGGGGACAGATCAACATCGAGCCATCTGTGTCTAATATCTATTACTGTGGCCCTTGGTTCAGGTTTGATCTCTATGATACCAAGTAACAGAATATTTAATTACAACGTACTGAATCATGTTTAATATCGAATAAATATCAAAACTCAGATGAAAAGCCACCTCCAGGCTCTAGCCAGCAAGATGCTCGGCGAGGGTGAAACATATTGTCATCGTTGTTGCCGCAGCGCATTAGCAAAAACTTTTTGATTACCAAGCATAGTAATTAAATCATCAAGATTTAAACTCTCGAATGACTATCAAAAGTCCAGAAGAGAAGCTAAAAAGGGTTTTGAGTCAAAATATCGAAATTTGTTTATATCACTAATTGGTAATCAAACTAAGTAACACAAGCAGATTGGTCCAGTACATCTCGACTTGCCCGTCACAGCCACAAAGGGAATGCTTGTGATACACATAACTAAGCAGCCACCACTGTGTCAAAAAAAGAGAGGACAGGAAAATCACTGTTTTGGCGCCACAGTCATCCATTTGGCTACCAATCTGGAGCTCTCTGAAAAGGGTTGAAAGTAGACCACCTCACGAACGAGAATGTTAGTGAGAATAAGGTGTCGCTTATTTCGTACCTTAATTCCAACTAAAAAAGTTTAACTCTAAAGTATCTATTCCAAATGTCACTTTGGGAAACTTGGCAGTAGTGATTGAAATTTCACTACACCCTCTATGACATAAGATAGTTTGTAAGCGTTTTTATGGTCATGTATACATAGCACGATTGCGCATTATGCCTTAGATAGCTCGAAAAGGTCATGTCTATTACATGCTAGTCCGCCAAATACCTTGTAGAATTTCCAAAAACCCAAAACATGAAGCAAATCTCACACCGAACTGTCCAAAAATGTCATAAATGAAGCGATTTAACTTTGGAAAAAAAATTGAGGAAGAGTACGCTCTTTTTCATCTCAGACATGAAACATTAACTTGTGCTTATAATCTCAATCGCGTCATTGTCGTTTATATTCATACCGCAAAAACCTCAATCAATCAAGATTTCCAACATCACGCAGTGTTTTTCGAAGCAGTGCACGATGGTTGAAAGAGATGAAATAAAAACTTTCAAGCATTAAGAATAGAATGAGGAAATAAGAATAATGATAAAAAAATTATTGAATCAATAAAATTATTGGAAATTGCTGAATTTAATTTCAATTACGATTACTCAGAACAGGCCAATCTTATCTATGAAATTTTAGGGCACTTGTTCACTTTCTCACCATTTTCTTCCAGTCTTCCAATGAGTGTTCTTCTCTCTGAACACATAACGTAAAGCTTACAGGGATGGCTCATTGGGAACCTTTTACGCAAATTAATTCTAGTTTGCTCGTCATTAAAATCGAAGTTGTTCTAGGACGTAGGTATATGTCACATTGACACGAATTTGGTTTAAAGTTTAAGTAGACCATACAACACCGATGAAATAGTGTACAAATGCATCCTTATAGAAATCGCATATATCATGTAAATAAAATGTGCGTGTGTGCGTGTAAACAGCCTGTGTTCATAATCCTTGAAACTTGAATTGATATCTGTGATAATTCGAATTCATAAACTTGCGTGTGATACGACGCTACATCTTTTACGCACCTTTTGGGTGGCGGCAGACAACGGCACAGCGGCGTGGGCCACGGGCGCACGGCAGGCTCACAAGGGCGGAAACATTGGATTCCGTCACGCCATCACTATGTGACGTCCTTCTGCCAAATGTGCGGAGGGGCAGCACCAGAGGAAGGATCACCGTGGGTGAGTTGGGCGGATAAGCACGTGTAGACTGCTATGAGCCACACTTAGGCATTTTTCCCTAAAAGCGTTACCCACATATCAGTAGTAACATTAGCTGAAATAAGAAATAGGAGATATGTATAAGTGAAGTATGGGTAATTAGATTTTCCGTGATGTTGTAGATGTGAATTAGATGGTGTTGAGTGATATGCAAAACTTTTGACATCAGGAGAGTGTTGAAACCAAAATCATGTTTATTTGACCGCCATTTGCGGTATATGATGCTTCAATATACCCAATAATGTAGAGTGCTGTGCAAAAGCGTTTGCGTTAGCCGGGATTCGAACCCAAATCTCACTCTTTCCGCGAGCGTATGCTAACCGTTGCACCACAGACGCTCGTTTTGCACAGCACTCTCTCTACGCTGCAAGGCGTTATCTGCCACTGCGATTTAAATCTTTATCGTCCCTGAAGAATATTTCTAATTAGGAAATTATGAAGCATTATAGAAGATATAGAATCAACGTCAGTGCTTCCGAAAGTCTCGCATTTTTTGAACGAGCGAACCATATTCTTGGGTAAAACGACATATCTTCATTTGTTAATGAGCATTTTTATGCTATAAAATCTATGTTAATCCTAATTTCAAAAATATTTATCATTTATTTCTTATGTCAAAAAGTCTCACCTTCATATAGTGCAACAAATCCATAAATCGTTGAATAGTCAATTACATTACCCTGTACTTCTGGAATTGAATATTAGAGCACAGATCTTTCAGTTTTCATATATTCTCATTCTATATGATGCATAAAATAAAAGTGATCATAGTGGCTGAAACCACAGGGCAATAAATGTTTTCGCGAAACTGATGCTGCACACTTCTTGCGATGCCATTTCATAGATAACTCTCAATGATCTTTGAAATATAGTCTGATGGAATCTTTTTACAATCCGGAACCACTAATCGTTGGAGTGGCTTGGATGCCGTGGCCTAGTGGTTGTGATGCTCGTTGCGGCAAACGTGGAGTCAAACCCCACCACCCATCTTTCTCCGACAGTCAACTACGAGCGCGCTATGGAACGCCACAACGAGGGTCATATTGAGACTACAAGGAGACGCGGTCAATCGGTTTTCTACGACGTTAAAGATAAAGACGAAAAATGACTGAGGGCTAAAAGTACGGGAACTTCCACAGTGGTAAAAAAACACTGTGAAGACGAATAAGGTCTTTAAAAAACGTTTCAAGTCTCATAACCCTTACCGGACGGCTATAAAAATCGATGCGCGCGAGGAGAATTGCAAATTTTCGTTATTTGTTCAAGGTTTTTTCCCTATTTGGCAAAAATTTTCGTAATTCTTGTATTACTTTGACAAAACAAGCTTTTCTTTAGTCACACGTTTTTAGTTATACGTGTCTTCTGTAAAGAAAACCACTGGCTTACTACGTAGTCGTACTGAATTTGGCATTAAATCAATTGTATTGCATTGTACAGACGGGATCACAAGGGAAATCTTCAGTTCTTCTCTAGCCTAGTTTCACACAAGACCCAAAAAGCATAATAGAGAATAAAAACTGGAGAACAGGTAGTGATTTAACAAGCATGATTATGCATGCTGTATTTGACACCTGTTCATCGAATACTCTTACTATAACTAAGCTTATATCAAGAACTCGTTTATTTCCAATAATTCAAAGTTGATGAGCGTGAAAAAATGTAAATATTTATGGATTGTGGAAGAATTCTGAGCGGAAAGAGGCAGCCTTGTTCAAAAAAAAAACCTGAGAACATCGGCGTTATGAAAACTATTGGTCAAAATGTGCGTCTCCGAAGAAAAAATATTCTCGATACTTTTCCCCTATCCGCACCCATTTTCTGAAAAAAGGTGTTTTTGAGGTTTTAGTAATTATTGGACAGCTTCAATATCAAGGATCTGAAGGTGTGTTTTATTTTTTGAAAGATTTTTATATTATACGGTAAAGATAAAGTAACATTTTCTTTCGCACCTAAGCATCTCTCGTTGGACAGAGGCTTCCATTCAGAATTTTAATAATCATTCGATAGCGCAAATCTTAACGACTCAATGATAAGTTTGGTTTTTGAGAGGACGTTTCAATGCGTTGTTACAGTTGAAGATTATTGAGTTTCAATCTTGGTGATGTGCCAAGCAGCGCAGCGCAATTTACATGTGCGGTGTGCGTCGAGTGTAAAACTCAATATTCTTCTAGCTGTAGCGACACCCTAAGAAATCTTTGCCAAAATCAAGCATATGCTTGAAAGTGCTGAGATTATCCTCATAGCAGTGCAGTTTTCTCGTTGGAAATATGAATTTCAATTGCAACATGGAACATACAGTTGTTCCTACTGAAATTATCTCTGTAGAAGCTTCTTCATTGAATCCCATGATTTCATGATGATTTGTCCCTTCAAGACCTAGGTTGTCTCCTCGCATTCACCGTCTGAAAGGTTTTCAGATACGCTGCTAGAAAGGTCTTCATGCCTGTGCAGGCACGTGTTGTTCTATGTGCCTGCCTTCTCACGAGATGCTCCTGAATTCCCACGAGGCGTAACTCCGCCATTACAGTACTGACTTAGATTTGACGTCATGAGGCACTGCACGAAAGTGCCGTTAACTCCTTAAAGGATAATTTATAGACTTTTGACTAGTCAGCATTAACGTGATAACACAGTTTTTATGGGAGTGATTTGTAGGGGCATTATGACCACTACGACCTCCGTGGAGGTCACTTGTTCCAACGGCTAACTTTGACGCACAGCAACATTTTCCTGTACTTCTTGTAATAAATCATTGACCTACTTAGCAGAGCTGGTGTGATGACTTAGACTAGAAAAAATCCATGTTAAACGCGAAATTGTCGAGAACACCTTTACTCTAGAAAGTTCATTGGCCTGAAATTTGACTATCAGTCGATTTATATTAGAAAAAAAAAATTACATTTAACGGATTAATTCAAATGCTTAAACACTGAAAGGAGTAAACCAATCATTTGATACAAAATACTTCCGAATGCCGATAAGACAAAACCCCTTCGAAAAATTCTAATATGGTAGCTCATAAGATTGTGACACACATGCTAAATATTTCTATGGATCGATAACGCAAAATCTCTTCCGTAATCTATGCGCACGTTTTCTAAACCGTCTTCTTCTGTTTGAAGAAGTATTAGTATTGGTTGCTAAACAGCCAACGGCTCGGTAATTACATGAAAATTATATAACGCGCGACGCCACAAAGTCAAATTAGGCGTGGTCCGGTAAGAGCTGACATAAACGCCTAAAAACGTGATAGATTGGTGATCAGTCACGAAAACGAGTAGCCATGATTTTCACCAATGGTCTTAGAACAAAAAAATTTCATGACCTATGGTAAATATTTTTCGAATAGTTACTATTTCGTCACTACTGAGCATTTCCTGCACTAACTATTGCCTGTGGTTCTTGGTTCTGATTATACTAAGTAGATCTTTTGGACACTCACTTTAAGCTTTCACATAATGTATATATAAGCTATTTCTAAACACAATGACATTGCTTTCAAGTGAGCATGGTGAAAGCTCCTTTGTTGCATTTTCATCGTAACGTCTGTTTTGCAACTTTTCATGCTCCTTATCATCGGTTTCTTCATTATCGGTCTGTATATAAGTGAGTCAAAGGTTTAGAGAGGGCTGATTTCGTCTCTACAATGGTTTGCTGATTTCGTTAAGAGCCAATTCCGTGTCTTCCAGTAGTCCACTAAACCGTACAACTTCGTCTCCTCGCTCTACCATATATCGCCAGCTTGGTTATACTGTATTGCCACCATTGCTATAAACAGTTATAACTCCAGCGTGAGTTGTTCTTTGTAGAAGTACCGCGTGGTAAACTCGTGCAAAAAACGAGCATTCTACTATAAGTTAGTAGCTTTCGGTACTAAAGTCTAATCAGCCATTCTCTACTCAGTAATGCCGACTTTCACTCAAATCACTGGTGGGAATGGTGTTCACGACTTATACAGTCGAAGAATGACTGAAGGATAAATGGATAAAACGTGCAGCGTTGGAGAATTTATGATCACAGTGGTATGCAGTTGACATTGCATATTTGGCCTCTTCAAAGACTAGTGACTTACCAGTGTATCGAATCAACAGTGTTTCACTATGATGACGAACCAACACATTGCTTCCTAATAACCTGCGCACTAACCACTCGGCCACAGCCTTTCATACATACATTGTCTTGGACATTTAGTGTGATTTTATAAACTATCGGTGACGTTTAGCTCGTTCCAAATTCAAATCCAAAAAAAAAAGAATGTTTTTAGCCTAAAACGAGGTTGGTACGCCAGGGCCATACACCGGCGTTTCAGAGGTTCGTCCTCCTCGTCAGTGACCCCCGCCCCACATTAAGCCCTGCATTGTAGCGGAGGGAGGCGCATGTGGTGTGTGGTGATGGCATAGTGTACAGAATACACTGGTCCATCACCATCAGTTGATGGTTTCGGCTGGTAGACCAAAACTAATCCATCAAATCGACTTTTCTGAAAACCTCGTAATAAACATTCGAATTCAAATCCAAAAAAAGAATGTTTCTGATTTTTGAAAAAAAAAAGAACATTCTTTTTTTGGATTTGAATTTGAATGTTTATTACGAGGTTTTAGAAACAGTCGATTTAATGGATTAACTCGTTTCAGCTCCAAGTCGGGAAGTCAAACGGAGGAAGGGCTTAAATCTCACGGTGAAGGACGGCATTTGCCCTTCCTGTTCATTTTTGAATTCTTGGCGTTTATCCAAAACGCTTCAAGAGCTTTCCACGTTGACGTGATTTGCTCCTCCGCCAGGATCGTGACAGTTGCAAATTCATTACTGCTGTGGTTTCATGTTTTTATGTACCTAGGCGGAAACTTTGCCAAGATTTGATTTTCTCATCTAGATGTTCTTTTACACTGACACAAAGTGGTCCAACCATTTCGCAGATATATTTATCAGCGTGTACCTTACATAGTATCAATATACTGTGCTCGAATTCATGCAATCTTCTTCTTTTTTGCTTACCTTTACTCAGCTTTATGTCGAAAAGACAGGTCTTCAAAAGTCGTAATTAAGTGTTTACTTAATATTGTAAAGACACGCTATGGGTTTCTGAATGTTCTGGTGAAGGAATTCAGAATGCGCGTGCTCGATGGACATATCAAGATTAGTCGATATTTTCAACAAATTGCTAGACTTTGAGAGCTGATTGGTTCGCTGTCGAGGAATCGAAGCATTCTCTAAAGTGTTGCTCAATTTAGTGATTAGCTCATAAAGAGATACAAATGCTGGTCATCATAGGCCGGGTATAATCTGTTACTTTTGCTCTCCTTTTAATCGTCTAATGGCTTGAGCGTGCGTCAGCAAACTTCACATATCTTGCCGCAACGTTATGAGTGCTTTAGTAACATTTCTCATTCTGAAAAATTGCTTGGCGTCATATTATTTTTACTGTAGCAGTGTTCTTAAGGAATTCTGAGCACTTGGCTTTTGGTCTTCATACTGAAGTTTTAACTTTCTAAAGAATCCAGTAGCTGCAATCGCCTGTGGTTCGTATGATTCCACGATAGCGTATCATTTCGAGTGCTTTAGGGAAACATCACTCTTGTAGACTTTCGAACTCTCAGTTTCACAGCGATAACGCGAAATCTGTAGCAGGAGGAGATTGTCTGTTTTCGCATGAGCAAGTTTGATCCTGCAAAATCGTCCATTTACTGCAACGTGACCTATTTCCTTACAATACTCTCTATTAGGAGTTCCACCTACACTTTTGATAACGATGCTTTTGAACCTTTGATGTAACATAAATATTCTTTGTAATTATGACAGATTCGGGCAGTCCATGTTCCTCACAATCCAAACTGTGAATTCTGATTTATTGGTGATTGAACGCTTTTCTGAATCAAATCTTTGAGATAAATTTCCAGGAATAACCTTGCAACATTGTGTGGCTTTATCCACAGAATTTCTTATAGCAATCAAAAATCGCTTCCACTTCGAATTCACATCGCTCAAATAAACGTCGAAGATGGTGAATGCCGGTATTAATCCACATCGTTTTGACCACAAGCATCGATTCCTGGTATTTATTGTTCGAATAAATCGATACCTATGAATGAAGTCGTGCTGACGGATACACCAACACTGCCAAATTTTTCTACTATCTCGTGCTTTAGTTAATTGTTTTTTTTCCTTTACCAGGTGTCGCAAACTAAGCGGCGTTTCGTTGTCTCCTCCAATTTGTTGACGTTGCACTTCACGATTCTTTCTCTTATAACCCCATCTGCCACAGAGAACTACATGAAAAAGGAAGTGTATCATAGTTACAGATTTTACTTTAGTCCTTCAAAATCTAAGCGGCTTCTTCTCAGTCTTTAGCAGCCTTTCCGTGCTCGTCTTGCCTTTGGTATCGGAGGCTATTCCGAGGTCACAGGAAATAATACTTACTTATGTTGATCTGCTTAGTACTAGGTTGAGGCAAAAATCCCTTAACACCCGCGTAAAATTCAGATTTCATGCTGTTTCACATAGCATCGGTTACTGAAGATTTATACGAATATGTTAAAAATATTTTCATAGGAAACTCCCACGGCAACGATGCGTTGAAGGAAAAGTACCCAACATTGGTTTGTTGAAAGCGCGCATTGTTACAGTAAGAGAATGCCAAACGTCACAACGCAAAGAGGATTGAGGAAAAGTTTGACACAGTTTGACACAGGTCATGCCACACCCAGCCCACAGCTCAGATGCTGAGCTGTCGATTATGATCCAGTTCCGCTAAGAGGAACATCTCCTGCTTGGATGGCGATTCGAGACATTTGATCAAGCTGAAGAGGAATCTAAGGAACTTTTTGATTCAAAGCCCAAAGAATGATATTTTGAGCAGGTCCGTAAGCTTGCAGATCGTGGACAGAAATTGCAGGTAATGATGGACTATATGTTGAAGAATAGTTTCTACTGTTTCAAAATGAATTCATTTCTAAACTTTGAATTTTCAATAGATGCTAAGGAAATTTTTCCTCAACCTAATAATTTCATTCTTATGTACAGCTTTCTGGACTCCGATCCTGGTGTGACCAATTACGACTTCACTCCTCCTAATTCAATTATTTGCACGTTCTTGATCATTTGACGTTAATCGAAATTTAAATAGAAATGCGTAGAATTTTCAGTTGCCCAGAAAAAAATTTTATGAATTTCATTACGTAACAAAATAGTTCTCTACTTGTAGTGAGTACTTTCAATGTGTATAGTATGGTAGTTATGAATGCGGTGTAAGTCCACTGTGTGGTTGGTTCAAGCGCAAGCAAAAAGAGGCTCTTTCGTTTTTAAGTATTGAAGGACTTTGAAAACTGGATTGAGCCATAAGCTATTGTATGAAGTAAATATGCATTCATATCGTTTACACAATGCCAGAAATGGACTGAAATGCTTGACGCATCTCCGTAAAATCCTTAGTGTCGAAAATTTTACTCATCACTCTTCAATCTTGTCTTATCATATTTAAAACTCGTGGCATAGTTGGCCGCTTCAGCAATCAAAATGGCGCGGAAGCAATCGATTACAATTATTATAGTGCGGAACATAAGGACCCCCTAGGCAAATAACAAAATTTCTGAACCTTGCTGAAAATCTAATAATGTCCTGGAGAAGAATTGTAAAAGACTTTCTTATTGGATGCCTTCTTCCGCGTTCGTCGTTTCCGCCACAACGATTCATAAAGCATAATCGACTTCTTCTTAGTTCTAGCAACTTTTTAAAAATTCACGATCGAGATAAATACAGCTTTTTCTATTTCTGAGGAGCTACTGGAATGTGGAAGACAAGACATTATCAATCATAGATGGTCGGTTATATAGGCAATTTTTAATCAAGACATATAGTGTTAGCTTAGGGTATTATTGAGTACTTGATGATGCAGTTATCATCAATTCTTTTATGTGATTTGAATGAGCAAAAGTCAGTCTTTTACATCTTTATTGATATTCGTGTCTGAAATGAGCAGCCGTATTACACGTAATCGGTTCTGCACTCTTGAACCTTCGGCAATTTCACCGTCCTTGTGATTACCCGTCGTAATTCCGGATTACATAACTAAAAGGTGAGGAGTGTGGTAAATACTCATAAAAATCACATAAAAAATAAACATTGGGTGCCTTAATTGGAAAGACAAAAGTTAAGCGCGCCTCAAAGAGCTCAAATCGCTTTTGTTGATGGATTTAAAGTCAAAGGAGAGAGTGATTATATCTGTGTATCAGTTAGAGGGTTAACAATCAGACAAGGCTTTGTGATTGGCCTGACATACTGATGAACTCAGGGTTTGGTTGCCTGTGATTATTGGCTTGGATTAACTTCTACTATATTCCAAGCTAACTTGTGTGGAGGCTAAAAATCTACTCATGACTTATCTACCAAACACGTCATGGCAAAGCTCGATTGGCTACCAGTGATTATTAGGAGTAAAGAGCTTTATTCAAAAGATACGAAACTAAGTCTCATGTGTCTTTGTAGCAAGCGGATGGTCACTGTGTGTAGGAGGTCTAGAGAGTGACAGGGACGAATCGAGTCATTACATGCGCTATTTTCTAAACCATTGTTGGAGAGGGATGAGTGAGAAAGATGATATATGAATTAGGATGAGAATAAATACAACACGAACCATATAAATTGGCAGTCGCATTGCACAGGCAGTAACCACCAATAACGATACGAGGTCAGTGGAAAACATATAAAAGGCGTAGAACCTAAAAGTAACATTCTAAAAATATATTTCAAAAAATTCATCTCCTTATTGAGTGACATCTCAGATTCTCTTCCAATTTGTATTCCTTGGCCAAAATCAGTTTTAGGACTTGCAATTAATTTGTTTCCGACATTTTTTCTACAAATTTGTGTCTTATAACAGCTAGGGGTTATATGGACGTGTAAATTGACAATTACAAAAGTTTCTCCATTATATCCACTCAGAATTTGCAGAAAATCTGTACTTTTCAAAAAAAGGAAAAAGTTTGAAGGTTGTTTACACTAATTGGAAAATATCTGCCGCATTGCCGTATTTCTGGCAGCGAGCCAGACTTTTTGGCACTGGTTGCCACACAATTCCATCAAACTCAAAGTCACCATCACTGATCACCTGTCGTCCCGTGATCGACGACCGTGACCGAGCGTACCAGCAACCTCCTTCCACTTTTCCCATCGCGTGCAAGAGAGCCAGTGGTTCCTCGTGCTCTAGGAATTCGTGAGATCAATATCTTCTCATCCCGCTTTGTGAAGAAATCGGATCCAAAAGGGCAGTGGTCTTCCTTTAGAGCGCTTGACGTCCAAAGAATCCAGTCGGTAACGCTCTCGTCATCGGTTGTCGTTGAAGCGACATCACGTGTCCGGCCCACCTTATTTTGATATCCTGGCGTGTTTAGGAACGGTCGTCTCTGATTTTCGCGATCGTTGAGTAGGTCGGAACTTCGGATCCTTGCTCAATTGCGAAATACGAGATACTCCTAGCATCGATCTTTCGACTGCTGCGTTCGTAACGGCAAGTGTCCTTCATTACTGCTTAGTAGCGACCAGGTTTCTGTGCATACGTTTGGCAGATAATTGTCGATGTCGAAAAGGTGCGGGCACGGAGTCGGATGTTCTGTGTCCTCTTCACTACATCTTCGCTGCTCTTAAACGTCCCCAGCCGCTCGTTTCCTCCTGCCAACCTCTAGGGGCTAGGTCGTGCATCATGTTGGATTCACGACACTAGATAGATGTAACTGGAGGCATTCGGAAATTGTCGTTCCGCCTTGAGCGTGCAAATGGGGCATTAGAAAACCATTCCGTTCCTCATGAACATTGCGAACAGTAACAAAAAAAAATTGCATTGCCGATCCGTCAATTCGCTGATTCGTCAGTAAATGGCTAGTCATTCTCATTCATTCTAAAAAAATGTGCCAAACCACTCGTATGCTACCTGACGATAATGCACAATCTTTCGTAGAAAGCCATTGGCAGGAACGGTAAAAGAGAAGTCCTTGGTGTTAGTGATGTCCAAGAAGCAGGTCTGCTGTGTGACGACAACAAATGTTAATGTTAGCGGCGCCGTAAAGCCTAAGCCTAAGCCATGTGATGCTTGGTTCAGCCCTGCGTCTTGAATTATTCCACTTTACTTAACTATAAGGCCAGTCTGGTGGTTTTCGAGGATCAAAACAATGAACTCATGGATCCGTGGATCATCACAATCATTCCATAGACCAAACACACCACTAATAGAATTCAACGCTTGGTCATCCCAAAGGGATTGATCACTGACCAACGCTATGTCCCTTCTTTTGTTCTTTCTACATTACGCGACTACCGTACTACTTGATACTCACCACTGTTTTTTGAAAAAGCCGAACTGTGCCATTCTAGAGCAATTTTTCTGAATTACATTTCGCTCAAATAGCTATAAAATGATTAAATAAAATCGTGGTATCCGAAAAACGTATATATGTTCACTAAGTCAATGCACTAGTAATACATAGCCTATATCCAACTTATTTTATATTCATGGAAATCTTAAAGAGTGCACATAACAGACTATGGTCCTGTAACTCTTAAAAACCTACTTAGTTTGCAATGTTTCCATGTCGATGAATTCCCAAGCGGTCACAATAACATTCGGTAAATTCGAAAGGAGGTAGAGCAAACACACGAGTAGTAGGGTCCACGTAGCCGAACGAACTTGCCTCTGAAATGAAAAAAAAATTCACCACCAAAGTCTTTTACAATTAAATCTAAGCCACAAATTATTTGATGTATTTGTAATTACTCGAAGTGATTTTCATTAACAAATGATTCTTATATTGTTTTTTTTGACCACGTGCAAAAAAGTATGCTTCCTTGAGCCTCCTTCCCACCATTCAGTGGTAGATCTTTTTCCACTTTTCCTTTTGAAGAGTTTGTAGGTGTAAAATGGGAAAGAAGTTATAGACTGAGAAGGACACGACAATGCACGACAAGAATATCTTGGAACGGATCTTCTCCATAATGACTACGATATTCATAATAATGCAATCGAGGACGACGAGGTGCTCGTCGAAAAGTTCTAAAAGTGCATAAAATGCAACTCATTTCTTCCATGAAGACTTCATACTGTACACCTCCCGTTAGACCCAGCTGATAATTCAAGCAAGAACGTCCTTAAGAATGAAATTCTTTTCCGGTGGAAAACGACGAAAAGACGCTAAAAATGATTGAACTGATGGAAACTACGAATTTGCAAGCTAAATGTGCTGGAGCTCAACCAAGTGCTATTTTGATTAGAGTTCGCTATTGTAGATTACATGCATTGTGGAGTTCTAGGCATTGATCTATTTCGAAAATAGCCCTTATTCTTGTTCAATTCCAAATCCGTCATCCTTACATCACAGCCTCATGAAAGTGGACTCGATACGACAGGGCGCTGTGTCCAAAGCTGTTTACCACTGCGTTATAGTAGGCA
This sequence comes from Parelaphostrongylus tenuis, assembly GCA_019055375.1. Taxonomy (NCBI): domain Eukaryota; kingdom Metazoa; phylum Nematoda; class Chromadorea; order Rhabditida; family Metastrongylidae; genus Parelaphostrongylus; species Parelaphostrongylus tenuis. Next base: position 33,927 of record JAHQIW010007346.1, read on the forward strand.
ATAAAGTTGACTTCATGGGATGGAAATAGCAAACCCGTTGGTAATACATTTGCAAAAGCTCTTTTGCTACGACCTTTATCATCTTGTCTAGCGGTATAACTTCAATGAGGCAGAAACGATGTCTAAAAAGATCAGCGAAGCTGGAATAAAGCTAAGATTACAAACAGGAGTAAAACTCAGTTCATAGAAATCTTAAAAAGCGATCGAATGATTATGGATTTTTATATAGCGCAATCTACACACACTCACTGTACTGCTACAGGCAAAGGTGCTGTTTCAGCACCACAACAGTGCTTATTCATAGGCAAGAAATCCTATGATGTAACAGTTCTAACCGGTTGGAAACCGCCTAGTACCAATATGCACCATAGCTCCCCAAGCCGCGCGCAGGGATTTTCTACGAAAGCTATATATGTGGGAAAGAAATGCATATAACACTTGGACCTGTGTCCAAATCCAGTGACACAGTTGCCACCTTGAAAAAATCTACAGCTTAATGTACGAGATATTAAAAACATTTATAGTCATAGAAGGATAGAACAAAGTCTGATATATAAGTCCATGAAGATCCCCTACTCCCAGGGTACACTGATAATAGAAAATTTTGAAAGAGGCATCTATGAAGTGGCATCGTACGCAGTGCGTAGCATGATTTTTGGCAAACTATTCATTTTACTGTATTTATCCATCGTATGCAGTGCGTAGCATGATTTTTGTCAAACTATTCATTTTACTGTAATTATCAATCACAGTGATGATTTTGAGATATTACATGAATAAAGCCACATCAAAACTGAAGGATTTATGTCGTAATATCTGATTTCGGAAGTGAAAAAAATAGTAATATAATGGATTCCTTGACAACTTTTACATCGATTATCAATTATTTGACTATTATTTCCAGCAATAAATGGGGTGAATTGTTCTTGACATGGAAAATTAGTGCGAAATAAATTTTTTTTTAAGAATGTGGTTCTCTTCCTCAAAAATACGACTTTCAATAAAAGCACTACGCTGCTTCGTTGTTGCAGAGATGAAAGCAGTTCAGTAGAAGTGAATTTATAGGAAATTAATCGGAAATCATCTTATTTGACCGCCGATAGCGGTGTTATGATGTTTAAATAAATCTAATGAGGTATAGTGGTGTGCAAAAACGTTTGCGTCAGCCGGGATGTTATCACCTATAAGGGGGAAGATATCTCCTATAAGGTAACAGAACAAAGCCTCTTCTACAAGCCTCAAAAAGTCGCAACCTATTGTCTACTGAAGATAAAAAGGTTGCCCCGAATTATCACTGAGGTGGCGTCACATTGCAATTCGCAGTGATATTATTGGCAGACAACTCATTTTTTATAGTTATTTGGGCATGTTTCCACAAAAAACAGCCTTAATGCAGTGTCCTCTTCCATATTCAATCATTTGCCGACGATTAAATCATCGTTACTGGCGATAAATACCTAAATTTCATTGGATGGCTGCCACACTGTCATTATAACGCGTTGCGCCCGTCGCGTGATCCCGCCGCCTGTCGCGCAGGAAATCAACGCGGTTCCCAACGAGTTAAACAGAAGAAATAAGGAATAAGTAAAGAAGACACGCACGTACCGAGACACTAAAGTTTTTTTAAAGACGGAATTGTTTTTCAAGCTCGTTTAATACGGTTGCTGCACTGTGGTAACATGGATTTTCTATATTTCTATCCTGCTCAGTGTCATCAAACTATGATTTTTTACCAAGTATGCGCATATTCACTTTCAAGCATCTGAGACTCTTTTACGGGCAAAGTATTCGCTAAAGACACCGTCTCAATACTATTCGGCCAATTTTGCTCTTGTAGAATATCATTCTGGTAAGCGTAGCTCGCCTGAACACACTGCTCAGTACGCCGAAGAGCCTGAATCTATTCCGCATTGAACTATTCAAGCATTGCACCTCTGGAGCCGAGGACTCGTCTCCAGACTCCTATGGAAGCTCGCTTCGCTACTGAAGACCTAGAAATGCCTTAGTATGGTTAACTCAGGACCAGCTTCTGACTATGGGTGATCGACTCGGCTAGCAATATGCGGAATGATGAGTAAAGATGTTCTAATCAAACTCACATACGAACGGATGACTTTTATTGATTTGAAAACAAAACTGGTTGTAACAATTTTTTCGATCTCAATAGGAAGGTTTACTAAGCATCTGGAAAGACTGACTTTCTATGTATCTCGGAATTGATGACTTAAACAAGTCGATTTTAAAACTACCTTTTTTAGCTGACCCAAGTTTTGTATCATTACCATCAACAGGTTTATTTATTTTCATTGATGTTTCGTAATAATTCTCTTTCGCAACTTAGAAACGATCGGAGCAACTATTTAGTGACGAATATGAGTTGAAACACTCCATGCAATTAATTCAGAATTGTTGTAATGAGAAAACTCTCCAATGATATTGAGACAGTTTTCGAGACTCAGAACTCAACAGGAAATGTAGAGTTGATCATTAGAAATTGCAATCATTCTGTGGATCTGGAGACTGGATAATCATAACGGCGCTGTATTAATGGTAGCCCTGTGTTGCTCTCTCCTATTAACAGAAAAGTGCAACTTCATCTTGAAACCTATGACCTCAAGGAGGCGAAGCAAGAAGAAAGAAAAATCTAGCATGTCCATAATCATCATCGATGGTAACTTTAAGCTGTCACAAAACTAGAAGATTGAGGCTTGTTATGGAATTAGTTGTCGGTGCAGATAAGCTCTTTTACTCTACGATATCAATAAGTCAATGTCTCCCAAAGCGTGCTCGAGTAATAGATCGGGATGAGGATAATGGTATCAAGCATTTGGCGCCCATTCTTTTCCTATGGATACACCATGCATTCCACTCCATTTGTGACATTATAAAAACGGTTGAATGCATATCTACCTACAAAATGACATGCGCTGACTCAAAGATGAATGGTAAAGGAGTTTCATCTCTCAAAATGATCAGTTATCAATGTCAGTATCGGTATATTATCAGTTCACCGATTCCGGGTGAATGAGTAGTCCTGGTTGCCGAAGTGAATTTCTCCGTGCTCTTCACTTTTTGCGTAACTGTCATGCAGGGAAAATGTACGTGCATCCGGAGGAATACAATTCCTTTCTAAAGAACACTTCTGTGAGGGTGACAATGAATACTGCTATTTTCTTCTTTGCATTTGCTTCATATCATTAATAGTTGGAGATCCTGCGTGGCATCAGAAAATTTTGGTGAAGAAAAATGTAATGGACGTTTGATGGGCGTTTGACGTTTGATCCGCAACTTGTTTTCCGATAGTCCGCTTTGCACGAACGGATGAGGGCAGCCCATCGGAATTGATGAAACTGATGTCAGAAAACAAAGCATGGTAAAGAAAAAATAGACTAATTATCTTATTTGCCAATTCTTGTTTGATTACTTAACTGATTCATAGACTTTCTCATTAATTTCAAGGATTGGAATTTCAATAAAACGCATGAAATATTGATTAGTTGAAATGCAAAAAGTTATTATGAAAGTAATTCTAGCAGCTACTTCACACATTTTCGTCTTTCTCACGACTTTAGAGGTACTCCCTCGAGAACCATTAAAAAAAATCATGTGAACCCGATAAGTAGACGCGTTCTTGATTTCGAAACCTGATATCACTTGTACTACTTCCGAAAATGAATGACTATGGAAATATTTTAAAGAGGTTGAATGGAAAAATATATGAGAGGGACGGATTCTTGAACAGATTTCATATGACGGCTTCGCAACATTTATACACGACATCTTGGATTTTTCCAGAAGAGCTTACCTCATGTGTAATTGTAAGGGAAAAACTGAAGCTCTCTTTTCTTTAGAAGATAATTGGAATAAAGCTCAAGCTTTACACATTAACCTCACTTTTTACTGTAAACTGATCATTTACAGTAACACACCAATATTTGGGTATCACTATTAACAAAAAGAAGAGAATTGCCCAACTCAAGATTAATCTCTGGTTTCCTTGGGCTGACAGGCTTTTTTTATCCTTTTTCTCATCGCAGAGGAGCATATATGAAGACGGTGTACCGGAACCCCATTCGTTAAACAAGAATATTCATAAGAGTTCTAGCAAACATTCGAAGGCTTAAATCTCTGGCTAGAGCGTTTCGTGGCCGGTTTTTTGAAACACTTTTTTATAACGCTGTTATACTAAAAACAAAATTATATTTTACTTCAGCCGCGTAATTCAACCATTACCTCGCTGGAAGCACGAAAAGTACATGAACGTGTAAAGAAATCTTTTAGTATTAGAGTCAAACGTTTAATCTGGAGTTTCTTCCGAAGTGGAGGAAACAATTCCTAATTGAATAACAGAAATCGCATTTTTCTATAGCCTGTGGAAGAAACCAGTCGATCAACCGCCGTGTTGAAATGACCACATCTGCTCTGCGCTCAGCACCCTCCACCCCGAAAAGTAGCCAAAATTCCCTCGCCCGCGAATGAATTTGTTCCTATTTTTCCTGCTCCTCTGCAGAGAAACGGTTGTTCCAGAAAATTAGCATAACGTTGGAATGTTTGAATTTTACGCTATCGAGTTATCACTAATAGTCCAAATAAGTAGCTCTGCCTCGCCGGAAAAACGCATGTGTGCAATACAAATGCTTTCCTTTAATGCTTTCCTTTCCTTGAAGCGTTATAGTAAAAAATTTTTCAAAAAACGGCCAGGTATCGCGCTAGCCAGAGATTTGAGCTTTCAAATTATTAGTAACATTCTTAAGAAAAGATCTTGCCCAGCGAATGTGGTCGATTAATCATTTGTCCCTGGATAACCAAAAAACACCCTCACAGACAAGTATGAGACCAGTCTAGTACCATCTTACCGACCCCGGAAGGATGCATGACTTGGCGAGCCATGAGCTCGAGATCAAACCAAAGACCTCGTGTGCGACGCCGAGCACCTCTATCCGCTGCGCTACATGCGTTCCCCGCACATATACCATATATGCGTATGTATGTGTGTACAAATGTATGCATGTATGTACATATATATATATATATATATATATATATATACATAAATATATACATGTCATCCCGTTCTCTCTTAAAGTTATTCGACAGTGTCTGTGAAGTCCTCACGAAGTATTTTTGTTGTCGATAAAATTATCGGCTGTAATAGAAAAAGCCGTAGTTGTCAATGTGTTGAACTGAAACGGAGCAAACATGTTTACGGAACGAGAACGAATTGTTATTGGATTTAGAAGTGACGGACAGTTGGATTGTTACTATTTTCAGATATGAAACAAGTCACTGAGAATTGGCAGAGAGAGAGAGAGAGAGAGAGAGAGGGGGGAAAGAGAGGAGGAAGAGAGAGAGAGAGAGAGAGGAATTAATTGAAAAAGTCATTACGTCACAGTGACGAAAACAGAGGTGGAATCCCCAGAGAACAGCAGAAATTAAAGTGGACGTGGCCATATCGTGCAAAAGTCAACTTTTACATTTCTGAATGAATTTTAAATGGGAGCAAAGCACTGTAGCAATCAAAAGCGAACCATGGCATCGACTGTTCTTGAAACCTTGCATCAAATATTCAAAATCATTTCAAATTCCAAATTTCAAATTTGGAAATATTTTGAATATTTGAAACTATTTCCGAAGAAAATCAAGCATTTAAAATTTGAAATTATTTTGAATGTTTATTGCGAGGTTTCAAAAACAGTCGATGCTATGGATATCGTGTTCTACCAGCCGAGATCCATCGACTGAGAAGCGGTAATGGCTCAGTGTCATTGTATACTGTGCCGTCACCACATATGCCCCCTGCTTGCTTCAATGCAGGGCTTGATGTGGGGCGTGGGTCACTGACGAAGAGGGCGAGACCTCCGAAACACGCGTATATGGCCCTGGCGTACCATCCTCGCTTAGACTTTATACACTCTTTTTTTTTGCAATAAAAACTATAAAGACGTATTTGATGCTGTAAAAATCATACGGGATCAAGCGACCTGCGGTAAATACCTTATTCAGGATGCGCTATGCATTTCACTCTATTTGTAGAACCGAAAGGGTAACCGAGTGCATACTTTGCCTTATAGGGAGTTTGAATAACTTTGCACAACCTCGAGTGGTCGTTCTTCATGATCCTAGACAATCCATGTACCAACTTTGCGACTGTGGACGCATGGAGGATATAGCTTGTACGCAGCGCGGGATTTAAGCAATGATCATCAGTGTTTTGCAAACACCATCAACCACTGTTCTCCAAGTCTCATTGCCGCAAAGTTTTTTTTTTCGTTTTACTTTATTTTATGCGACCTGTTATAACATTTTGTTGTGGGGATCCTATATATTAGCATTCATTCCGTTGCCTCACATTTATCGCCTTGAAAGTCTTCGAACATTTCACGTGCGGGTTATTTCAACTGGTGTTTGAGGATTTTGTCTTCGTGAATCTTGTAAAATACTGGTTGGATAGGTCTTCTTGCGATCTCCACGGTAGCCAGGCTAGGGGATTTCGAGGCGACAGCAAGGGATTGCTTGGGAGAAACAGAACAAAAACATTGTTTCCTGATAACATCCGCCATTAATCACCAACCCTCTGCTTCACTGTTGATTAATCTAGTTTAAACAATGTAATTAATACTCATCCATATGTCTCACCGCTATTAAGCCCTGGCCACCGTTCAACTGCAAGCAATCAATCAGAAAATCTAAGGTCGACAAAACGGCAGCTAAAAAAACGCCTTGCATTTACAGCAGTTTAGATTAGTAACAGTGATGTTTTCTTCTCAGATTATCTATTCTTGAGATCATGAATTCGCATGATAATAGTGCTCGACCCGTTCGAGAAGGCGTGTACCTCTCCAGGTACATTATTATTTCATAGGGTTTTCCGCTTGACAGAGCTATCTTTGAAACTTTTGATTATTATTCCAAAACTTGAAGTTCAGTGATTTTAGTACTGCGCTTGCTTTCATACAAAGACCTCACTACGCTGAAGTCGCAAAAACAAGATTACGTTTCACAATGGGCGCTTAATTTTTGTTCGGCTAAGGTCTGCGGATGGCTTTTTGTTTGAAAGTTTAATAACAGTTTGATAGCACAAATCCTGTTGATTTTGATACTAAGTTTGTTTCTAAAAGGTTTTCATATAGCGCTGTATAGGCAGGAAAAGGATGTCACTCGAAGTTTTCTTTGCACGTGAGACTTGCAGATTGACTAAAGCATATGAGCGTTTAGAGGAAATCATAAAGTATCAAAGTAACACCAGAAAGCCAAAATTTTCTAAAACGGAGGGAAAAGCTTTGATTGAGCAACGAAAATCGCATGCCGCTTGCGAGTCGTGCTGCGCGTTCGTCAACTGACATTCCGACCAAGTTAACGGCGATTTTGAAACAGATGTTTTCTAAGCAAAAAAGTGATGAGTTAGCCGAAAATGAATACAGTAGTCACTACCACAGAGGCTGAGTTTGTTAATTTTTCTAACCTTCTTCAGGAATTTGTACGTTACTTATCAATGGAAAAATATTGTAGAATATTCTAAATATGTAAATAACTCTGAAAGAAAATCATTCTCTATCTATTGCACTCACCCTGCTTTTATAACGAACTGAAACTCGTAGTGATTTTTGATATTTCGCGCTCTTCCACTGTGCTCTCAATTTTAACAGTGTTTGAAAGTTGATGAACGTCAATAAAGAGAATGGCAAGAACACTGTGACGATATTTCGCAGCCAAAATCGATAAATAGTACCATAAAATAAGTTCGAATTTATCGGTGTCATGTCCACGTAGTACTCATTTATTGTATTCTGAAAAAACCGGTTCAATTTCAAGCAATCCATGAGAGAAGAAATTATAGAAAATGAATATGGCGGAGTTTTTACTGTGAATGTATCTGACTACTCACTTTGTAAGCGTATTGCAGACTCTACAAAAGGCTCTAATGATATATCAATGGATACTCGGCTCAATAGGAAAATATCTGCTGTCAAGTTGTTTGTAAAAACTCCAGCTTTTTGTCATATTTTGATGTATCACATGTGTCCATAAATACTATTTCATATATCTGCTGGTGTTTACTAACCCGACATTGTTCGTTCTCTTCAGGAAATATGTCAAGTTCGAAGAAGATACCGCCTTTAGTGAACAATGCCAGCACCAGCGATACAACACAAGCCGTACCACGACGACTTTGGAAAGATCTGAGGCATCTGGAGCTGACGGTGATCAGATATCGTTCATAGAGTGCACAAACCAACACAAAGCTGAAATTTTGAAATTCGGACACAAAAAATCTCGAATAATCCTAAATCTCAAAACCATAAGATCCTAAAACCCAACATAAATATGTATGGAAAATGGCAAAGAATGAGGCAATGATCGTCCACCATTTTTCATGAGAAATAAAGTTTGATTTCTCAATGATGTTCTTTCTCATCCTTTCACATTACATTCAAGTAAGAAGGAATAATGACCAATTTGCTACTAACAATTTTTGAACATAAAGCTGGAGAAAAATCAGCACATCATTTTCGGAAAAATGCCTTTATAGTTAGTATATGGTAGAGTTATTAAGCCGATCGTATCATTTGTGGAGCGTTACAGATATTCACCTCCGTAGAGTGGTTCAGGTACATAGAAGAAGTGAGTAAAAGCAAAATGGACAAAACCCGAGGCCTGAATAGTTTATGTCCCGTTTATAATCTCTCTTATTCCCAGAGAAACAACTATAGCTGATAATTTGATAAACTTTTGAGTAAGTCACGAAATACGGTTTCAATAAGGAATACGAACATCGCCAACGAAGATCAAATGAATTACAGGAGAGCAAATGATGAATTAAGTTAAGATTAAGTTGTTGTGGTGAAGCTAGGTTACTGTGGTGAATGTGTTAAAAGGCATGGCTCTCCCTGATGGGGTGGGCTGTTATTAAAAATGGGTTCAAGGTTTTTATTATATCAGCCCATTTCCATAATATCTTTGCATATAGTCGCATGTATTTTACATGAACTAGAAAGCAGACTCCTCAAAAAAGTAAGGGGTGAAGAACATAATAGGAATGAGCGGCAGAAGTAGGGACATTAGCGCTACCGCCGTTTTATCAACCGTTTTTTAGACAGCAAGACTTGAAAAATCAAGTTGATGCAGACTTCCGAATATTTGCGGACGAAACGTCCAAAATCATAGATCAGTATCATTGAAAAAGGTTTCTCTCAGATCTCACCACACGAAAATGTGAGGTTCCGAGAGCTGATAAGGTCAGAAAACTTCAGATTATTGGTTCGTTGCAAAGGTGAACTACTTTTGGTAATTTCTCGCCAATTAAATATTGATATAGCAGCGCAATAGATGTGATTCGGCCTTGTAGTCTCGTCAGTTGCACGGTGCCTTTTCCTTCAATCAGTTCTTCAGGGATCTACCTCTTAGAAAGAAGAGTCGACGACGGACGTTTTACACGGGCTGATAAGTGATGAAATCACCGAACGGGCTGCAAGGCCGAAACACGTGTATTGTACTGTATAAGCTCCCATAACAGACCTCATGCATGGCTCAAGAAGAAAACCATCAGGTTTACTGAAATTTGAGCGTGGTCATAAGGAAGATTTGAAATTTGATATTGAGATAATGAAGGAACATCCTGAAGATGCTTACGTCCATCGGTACTTTTTGAAAAGGAATTAAGAACGTAATGCAGTAAAATGAATAATGAATGGGTCAAAGTGGGGAAAACGGTACGTTGAAGCTATTTATTGTTTCTCAGCTGATAGTTCAATTGTACCAAGATGTCCATTTTGGCATTTATAGAAATCCATGGAATGGGGTCCACTAAAGATCTTGCATCCAACGATCTATCAATATTAAGAGTTAGATCAATCATCAGCTCTGCAGAGTGAACTAGTGTGGTTTCTACTGCTTATAATATCTCAGTCGCTTAAACACGTTTCATCATATCTTACCGACACCACAATGCCCTTGTATCGCCTGCGTAGCGCGCGTTCTAACAACGTAGTGGAGTATTTTGACGTTATTGCTCATTGAACATCAAACGACTCTACATTGCAAGCCATCCGTAGCTTCTTATACAATACCAGGGTGCGACAAGCATGTTCGTCTTGCCGATTCGGCAGCTCATGGCCGTTCCAAAAGAGTGCTTCAGATGTTCAGTCTTTACTTAGTTACTTACTTAGATAGTTAGATGGCCCGTCTTCAAGTTGTGCAGACCCCAGAACATATTCGAAATGGTATATTGCTGGTTGTGCATATAGTATTCCTTGGCATCCTGACGTGACCATGCAAAGAAGTTTTCACGTCTTCACGGAGTCGTTACCAAGGAATGGATTTCGTCGATGGATCCTCGATCGGCTTTCTACTTGTTGATTCGAAGATGATGTTAGGTCGAAATTAAAAGCAGAGGTTGGAAAGAAAATCAACCGACCGCTCACGGTCTTCGACCAATATTTCACCGTAGATATATATGTAGAAGCCGAAATCCGTTCAATCTTTAAATGTGCCAAAATTATTTCGCGCAAATTAAAGGGTCGAAAATGGGAGAGCAATTGCCACCAAGTCTTGCTTCAGCCTTTCTGTCTCAAGTGAAAGCCACAGTGATTGATCTTCGACCAATAGTCAACCGTATACATTATATATATATATATATATATATATATGTATATATATATGCACAATACTGTGAATTAATGGCACTCAGAGTACATGTAATTTAGCCGTGAGTCAACGATAGGAAGCTAGCCTTCAATTGTGAACGTCCATATCAAACTATCCTGGAACGCCTACATTACCAAGTTCTACCAAAATCCGATGTGACAATGATATCCTAGCTCATTACCTCTCTTTTCTTTGTTCATTACCTCTTCTCATTTCCTTTACATTACAAAAAAGCACTTTAAAATATGTTTTGATCAGTCGTCAGTGGTCTACGATAAGAGAAGAGAACGAGGAATTTTGGAATTGGCTTGTCAAATAGCTATTTCCACCGAATGCGAAATTGTAGCTCCTTGGAGGAGGAGATCAAATAGCGCTCCAATACGAAAGCAAGGTCCCATTCATCTTCCTATCTTTTATATAAAACAATTATTACCATGAAACACCGTTCAAAACGGCAGGCTAAGAAACTGGCAAAAATAATCGAAATACCACAGAATACCTAAAGCGTTAAGTTAGTTCGCAACCGCTTGTATGCCCGCTTGGGTAAAACGCAAAAGAGCATACTATTTCTAAGAGTGAAGATGACAACGCATATGTACGTTTACAGATTATCTAATCTCTTGCAAAGCGTGCAACGACGAATACATTGGCGAAACAGGTGGGGCACTCTGCATCCGTATAAGAGAACACCTATTTGGCAAGCTTAAGACTTGAATGCCACACCAGGGTCTAGGGCACAGGGGTAAAACTGGGACGATTTTGAAGTAGAAATCACCATCCACGCACACGGATATAATGTCCCGACGCGTGAGAGACTCGAAGCCCTATGATAAATTCGACGAGTTTGAACGCAAATCGCAAAGATGATTGCCTTGTCGTATCACGTGTGATATGACGTAGTATATAGGCTGCTGATTTTGGTGAATGGAACGTAGAGATTATAATATTTTCAGGCTCTAGAAAAGAAGAAACACCGAAATGTCAACCGTTTTAACAAGTTGTATAACGATCTCGTGCTTAACCTTGCAAAAAAAGAAAGTATCATAGCAACTTTGTGCCTTGTTATTCTGCACAGTAATCTGGAAGATCACATTCGGGTGAGAATAGTGGGTATGAAGACGAAGATATACACGACGCGCTAGCCATCACACAGTACAAAAGAAAGTAATAGTATATTAGTTTAAGTTTAGTAGTATAGATATGGCAGTAGATTAAGTAACTTGTAATGCTCTTCAAAAAACAATAAATTGCTTGTCTGTTTTTACTTCCAATCCGTTGTTAGTTCCAGTCTCTCAGTATCAAAATAATTGTAAATTTTGTTTGATGGCTTGCGATCTACACTAAGCGTAATCTTTACAATTAGAACGTTTACAAAAAATGCATGAGGTCCAGTTTTTGCTAGTTCCAATCAATTGTTATCAAGAAGTTTCTGTCAATTCTAGTAAAAACATAGGCATAAATAGCAATTTCTTGCTATGGAATAACCTTAAATTTTACGGCTAATCGTTTTTTCTTTCAAGATCAAAAGACATCTCCAAAATTCAAAGAGTTTTCCGAGGTGATGAATATGCAGATGCAAATGTTTTTCCCAGACTACGCTATTGCAAGTATTCGTGTTATGCAAATCATTGAGATTTTTTATGAATATAACGAAAGAATGTAAAAGAGGCCAAAGCCATTTATTTTGAGCACCTTTTCCAGTAAGAAAGAAAAACACTAGAATTTGACTGTTATTGATATCGGTGGAGAAAACAGAGCTAGGAGCGATACGCTTTGATGGAAGATAATTGAATCCCATACTAATAAAAGTGGAATTGCATGTAATTTCTTCTTATGTCATCCATTGAATTTCTTCAGAGCATTTAATTTCTACTTACCTGGCCGCCGTCATGGTGATATGTGTGAGTCCAAGTAAGTATACAAAGTAACTCCACCATAGCCTTGTCAATATCAAGGAATTCAGCCAGTCCTGGAGAAAAAGTTGTGAATTCTTTCTTTTCATACTATTTCTGAGGGAATTTGTAGCCCGGCGTTAGGTGTCTTGTAAAACACATCAGTATTGGCATTCTGCGTCCTTGGAAAGTCAGGCCCCGTAAAGTATTGAACATCGTTCAACGCTTTATTAATTATGCTTTATTTCTTATTTAGAACGAAAAACCCGCCGATATTAGGTGGGAATGAGTAGGCCAATTGAGGCTGAGCTTCTCGTAAATGCTGGAGATGATAGCTGTGAATGAAACAACACTATCCTTGGATTTTGTACAGGAAGTATAATTTGATTAGATTATTTGACCGAATAAGCCAACTTTAGTTTCAAAGTAGCTTTTGAAGTTTTTATCGATCTATTCGAATCTATTTAAGCCAGAAATTTGAGTGATATAATAGCTTTTATGTTGCCACTGGCTATTATCTTTAGCCATTAATGCAGGTAATTTTTCCTAATTACAGCCTCTGGCTAATACCGAGTCTGCGAATAGAAGCAAAAAAGTGAAAAGTTTTTTTCATAAATAAAAGGCACACCATGAATATCTATAAAAGAAAAATCGTGGTCTTCAAATATTATTAGGTTTTCTAATAAATTCTGGCGATTGAGCAGTAAACACCAAAGTTTTAAGCCAAAAACAATCATAATTAATCAGCAATACTATACAAAACATGTGCCATTAGTCTGAACACATTTCTGCCATTTCTCAGGCGACAAATTATGTCCTTACGACAAGTCTGTGCATCTGTGCTCAAGTGAGCTTCTTCCACTTCTTATTTGCAGACTTCAGTGTTCTGCTGATTCTCGCATGACCACAGCCGAATCGTTGGCTAGCTCCTCAATAGCCAAAATCGGATCCTTTTCTGTTGCTGCGATAATGGCCTCGCGATCAACTTTGCGTGGAAGTTCGAGGCGCGGCTGGTTCTACAAAATGGGTTGCCGGCGCAAAACTCACCAAACAACCAAAATGTTGTTCTCCAGGACCCAAATCTTTGAGCTTGCACGGTTGATGCTCTTGATGGCTGCTCATGCATTACGCCCCAATTCGTAATCGTAAAGCAGCAATTGCGATAAAGATTTGGTGGAGCTGCCATGCTGTGGCAACTACGGACAAGTTTGGTAGCAAAAGAAAGCTCAAAAAACCCTACACAAAGCGGTATTGAGTTATTGCCTGATAGATGGCACAAATGTATTCGGACTGATGGCACATACTTTGAATGGTGTTGTTAAGCAAGTTTAATTACTTATGGTTAATCAATTTAGTGTCTAATGCGCTAATGTCAAAACATATGAAAGTACCTAATGTAAAATCTTCATGATACCATCATGGAGTTGATTCAAAGCCTGCGATTTGATAATAGGATGCAGAAGAAAATTTGACTAAAAATCGCAATTTTGGTAATTTATTCAATTATTCTGTATGATTCAAAATCTAATGTCAGTATAAAGGCAACGCTCTGGAAGAACGATACGTGGAAGTGCGCTGCAATATAAAGGAGGTTGTCAGTTTCATACTCTCAGGGCTGACCACATCCAGTCATCCATCCTGAGTCGCTAAATTGGTATTAGACAGTTTTGGAAAATTAAAAACACCGAATCGAGTACTTTTCCGTTATCGGTAATCATTTTAAACCCTTTTCAGAGTACGCGTTTCCCTGCTTTTTTAATATTTTAGTAGTCATTCGATAACATAAATCTCGACAATTTCAATATTCTAATATTTTCTTGAGAAAGCCTTTTCAGCGCGTGTAGCAGCAAATAAAATCGAGTTCCACACTTAGCGAGTTCCGGCGAATTTTTACTAGACAGAGTTCCCCTTAAACTTAGTGATTGTTCAATAGCTTGAATCTCGACGCTTGCAATATTGTGATTTTTTTTTCAAAAAGCCCTTAGAGCGCTGCAGAAGCGAAAATACTACGTTGGAAAGAAAGTTTCGAGGCACTTGCGAAAAACTGAAAATCTAAGCATAATTTCAAATGAAAACAATAATAACTATTGTTTTAGAGGTCATCGCTTTCTACGACTGTCTGCCATTGGTTCGCCAAGTTTCGGATCTAATCAAAATACCATTATTTCGAGTTTGGATCAATGAACTCTTGAGATGTTTCTTCAACTTTCTTGAACGTCCTGAACGAAGCTTGTCTTCGAGGGCAAGATTCCGGTATCAAGGCGCTGACACCAGCGTCCAGCAGAAATTTGCTTCTTGTGCTTTTATTTTCAATTTCGTTGATTTAATCGACTATAGCTTGCTGTGAAAACCCTTCTACCAATAATGATGCAGTAAAACACGAATTTTGATTGAGTCGTTGGACATGGTGCAGACTTGTAACGAAGTGAAAGTAAAAACGAATATCATCTATGTCTTCAATGGGAAAATCCCACATAAGAAACTGTGATAATCCCATATACGCATGGGAGTTATCTTATGCTTGTACAAGTGCCCCAGAACTTTCCTTCCGCAGTAGAACAATCAATTTTTGCCTTCGTAGTCATCCTTTTTCGGAATGCTTAATCAATCGCACAGCACGACTTACATGTGTCTCGTAATTTTTGCTATTTTTTTTCATTTCCTCCCTCCAAAAAACCATTGGATAAAACGTATCACTCTGATACTCCAAGAATACCTCTAAACGATCATATGCTTTCCGCGCACTGCTTAGGCTCAGGCTAAGTAGCAAATTCATTTGAAGAGAAACTGTAATTGAAAAGTCAATGCCAACAGAAAGGGCGCCATATTAAAGTGTTTGTGATGCGCTCGTTGCGCCTTAACGAGGGGTGATCCCCACCTTCCATCACTCTTCGGCAGTCACCAACGAACGCCATATGGAACGTTACTGCCAGTATATCGTTAGAATGACTTCCAGGCTTTCCTCTACTGATATAAGATCACCATTTTTCTGCACAGAATTTTTTCTATGGAAGAAAAAAATGTGGAGAATTACCTTTAAACTGTCGACTAGTATCACCGGCACATAACATATTGATATGATCACATCGAAAAGACTTAACACAAGCAAAAACTGAAACAGAAATTATTTCAATATTCGCTCTATTCCGTAGATTTTTATTGCCTCACTAGTTTCATCGAATGCTATATTTGTTTCTATTTTATCTTAGTGCAATTTCTTTGATAATGGAGTGAAATCGAAAAAAATTTTAAAAAAATGTCAAAAAGCCAGATGTCCATAACTTGAAAGTTTTTTCAGAAGAATCTTTGAAAAATTCCTAGACGCGTTCCTGCTCGACGTTGCTCGTTATTCATGCAGAAATATTCCGCTATGTTACGATTTCTAGAGGGAGAAAATTCAATGAATGTTAATGTTCTTCTGTTTAGGAAAAGATTTATGCACTTTAGTGAATTTGAGGGAAAGTTCACGTCGCAACCACACATTTGGCGACATATAGAAATGAATGACTGGTAATATAATTCTCTAGAGAGTTTTGGAAAAATCCGTGAGCATTTTTTTTATTTTAAGTCGCCGAAATTGATTTAGCGACTCTGCTCATCCATACACGATCCTTGTTCTCAAGCAAGATGACTTCCGAGGATCTCACTCACCCTTAAATTGTTCCCTATGTCGACTATCGCCTCATAAGATTCATAGATCGCCCGTATGAACACGGGCCGAGTTATTAACAACATTAACGAAAAAAAGTAACTGGAACTTTCGGGCGTTGATATCTTCACCTTCCCATTCATAGCGAACCACAATATGGCTAATAGGCAGCTTCAGAGTGAAATATGATGGATCCTATTTTGAGTGTTGAGGTAGCTCTGCCCTTTTGCGCCTGCCGCGGTTTTCCAAAACGGAAATTTCAACGGAAAATTTGGGCTACCGAAAAGCATTGCATTGATCCTGACTTACAAATGCATCGCTGTGTCTAACATTGTAGCCTGTCCGTTTGTGAACACGTCATCTGACAAAGTAGAGGAATAATACTGATCAACCAAATTTTTCATGCTTTCAATATGAGCCGTTTTTTACGATGATATAATGTAATACAATGAAATACCATTAGCGGTCGCATTGTCGTCTAATCACTATGCCAAGGTAAAGATTAAAGTGATGGAGCGACCGCTTCTCGACAGTCCCTGATGAGTACGTCATGACTTCCAAATTATCACGGATCGTAGAAGTGATGGAATGCACATCCAACCTTCACAACAACTTGTGGTAGAGTATAGATGTAACAATCAGTGCTGTTGATTTACCATGCAAATCTGATTTCAATCTGCAGACTTCGGAAGGATGGAAAGTTTGATGAGCTCTGAGAGCGGGATCGAACCAGCGACCGCATGTATAGTAGAGGGCATTTCAAATCGCTGCTTTACATGCAACACTCGATCGTTGTGATTTGTGGTAAAAATGATGATTTACAATCAACAGGCAATAGAGATGTTCCTATCATCTAGACTAACTCTTCTTCATCACTTGCTGTGAACAGAGAACGTCACTGTTGTCAGTATTAATTAGCGTAAAAAGAAAAGCCTGCTTGCTGAGTTCCATGCACAGAGTTAAAAATAGTTTATGTCGTCTGTCTTTATAAAAGTCATGATGATATCTGCAAGTAGTGCAGTAATTATACCTCATCTATTCATTGTGTAATCGTAATCAGAATAGGCTATGATTTATAGAAGCCTTCTAAGTAGAAGAAAATTTGAATCAAATAGGTGTTACGGGATTTACGACGGGTGCGACATTACTGTAGTTCACATGATGGAAGAGGTTTACTGCATTGTTGTAGCAACACGTAGCGGGTAGAAAACTGTTCGAAACAGACGTGATCATCTGTCCTGCGGAAATTACCGAAGACAATGAGGGCGACGTTTACGTTTAAGGAGTCATCAAACAAAACGGCATCGCCAGCCATAGAAGTCCAAATAGCACCACAATAGAAGAATTTTTGTCCATTTCATAGGTAGAGCTCAGTCAAAGATATTTGAGTATGGTGCTGCATTTGCATTTCGGGAAAGAAAAACATGTACTAGTAGCAAAAAACTACTCTGGCATTTATGATTTAAAGAGATAAGCCATCAAATGTTTGAGTATACAAATAACAAATGAAGCAGTATCGGTGCATTTCTGTCACCAAAATCTGTTTTTCAGCACCTTGGGACGGAACTTTTCTACACTTTTGCTAATAATTCTGTAGCTCGAATCACAATAATCCTAGTCCTATGCTTGTTTTCTGAAAACGCTTTCTGCGTTTTTGAAGCGAATATAGTTCTGAGTTTCACACTCAACGCACAGTTTTTGCTCAGCAAAGGAGTGTGATCGGCCGTGAGCATAGGATTTCGCAACATTTGCAGCAAATGCACCGAGTGCTTAGGCTATGTGAATGGTCTTCTAATGAACTTTAAGCAGTTATTTGATAACATAAACTCAAATGATTCTGAAACCAAGTCTGGCTTTGAAAAGGTCTTCATAGAACGGTGTAAGAGCGAAAACAAGTTTAGCAGTGGGTTTATTTGGCTGAAGAGGATAATAGGATAAAGCTCTCAGCATTGGTATCCCTGAGGGATGCGCCCCGCATTCGACTTCAATTTTTAACTTCGTTTGAGGTGACTGAATGCATATCTTGCCTCTACAATGACTCGCGGTTTCCTCCCGCTGGACCGAGTCTGTGCTGTTTATTCGCCCAGATAAATCTGAGACCAGTCCCGGTACAAATTTACCAACCTCCGGAGGGATGGATGGCTTGTTGAGCCATGAGCGCGAGATCACACCATTGAGCGCTCATGTGCGACGTAGAGCACCTCTAACCACTGCGCCACATGCGCTGTATTTGGTAGTGTAAGATGAAAACAAAACGCTAAGCCCATGAAAAGATAGAGCAAAGTTTTGTCTACAATTCCCGCACGATTTTCAAATAAATAACGGCAACATGTTTGATATGCGCACCGAAGGTGAAACCTAATCTTTATTTCGCTGCAAGAAAGCAATAAAATAACCCTTTCAGAAGCCAAATACGGTATAAAAGCTAATGATATGTAGACTATCAAATGATTGCTGAAAGTTTGAAGAAAAACGGAAAGGTCCTTTCTTCAAAGGGTTAACATATGGATTGTAATAACTTGATAGGAATTTCACGCAAGCTAAAATCCGTCGACGACCACCTGCCACTTTAGCGATCGTGCTCGACTAAACCGTCTTTGAATATGCCAATCAATTATCTCTCTATAGCCGAGAACTTTTCTCTTCCCTTCCTTTATTTCTGGGAACTGAACATTGGAACGATAATCTCGAGACTAATGAGCCCCACCTTTTCCGGTCCCGGTGAAATGTGAACCGAACGATGGATATATATATATATATACATATATACTATATATCGCAAGATGTATATATACATATATATATATATATATATTATATATACATCGACGCTCCACTCGGATGCTTAAATAATCATCGCCAAAGCTTAACTCTTTTGAAATGAAGCCTGATATTTCCGTAAGGCATTCCAGTGCATAATACTCGTCTCGAAATGATACTCTCACCATCGGAGCGAAAGAAATCTGACCAGTTCATTTTACCGGCTACAAACTATGAACTAACCTGGAAGTAACACTGAAAGCACTTTTTGCTTCTTATTAAACAATAAAATAATATGCTGTTGTTCGCGACTGACGCAATAGAAATGAAGGAACCTGAAACATATTTACTGAGCAGTAAAATGAATGAAAAAGTAATAGTGCAATCAATGTAAAGTGCTATCACTGAAATTTCCCTCTTTCAATCTTCAAAGCCGTTATCTGTTTGGTGTTTCATAGGTTCCTCGAAAGTTTGCATCACAAGCAATAAATAAATCGGTGACTAAATGTGATCACTCATGAGGTCTCTATTTTTCAATACTAACACCACTCAAATAGGAAAATTTCAAACATCTTTAAGTTTCCAAGAAAAGAGGACCTGTAGGATTTTTAGTCGTGAAAAAAATCACATCACTAATTTACGTGAAAAGCAGAGAAGTTGGGATTTTGTTTTTTCCACATAGATGAATGTTAACCTATTGAGTACTGCGGTTTTTTCGTGTCTGGCTAGTCGAAATACAAAATATCCAGCGGTTTTTTCGTGGTCTGGCTAGTTGGAATACAAGACGCCCAAACATATAGAGAGCAACTTGTTTGCGCCCTATGTCGGTGCCAATGCCTACCAGCTATATCGCTGATTCTTGCGATACTTTTTTTGGTAGCCAAGAGATTTAAGAGCTATAAACAAGCGCTTTCTCAATGAAGTACGCTAGCTATATTTCTGGTACGTGCATAATCAATATCATGTAACATGATTGCCATCATTACCTCAAAATTCGAGCTTTCCATGCCTTACGTGATGGCCTATGTAGTCTCTCTGTTCCTCCTCAAATAACGTACGTTGTTGGAACGCTCACGTACTCTAGTTCCACTCACCAATCAGAGCAAAAAAGTTTCAATCATTGTTTCTTTCAAATCTTGATGAAAACGTTCATTCAGAATCACTGGAAATGTTTTTGGCTGTCTTTTCGAGATTTGTAACCATATCTCATTCTTGGCAGCATTTTGGCATACGCGCGGTTCGACGGTTTCGTCATCACCAGTATCATTTCTCAGCCACTCTCTTATAAGAGACATAGCGACGAAGAGTAGTACGCTCTCGGCAATGAAATAACCACTAACTGTTAGCGTGCCTACATTCGATGCCTTGTGTTGGTATGAACAATATATACCTTCTTTGATCGACTGTTTCTTAGAAGTCTTAAGGCATCGACTGTAAAAACGCTGGCGGCCAGTGATTCTTTCACTTTACGAGAGCGTACGTGTTCTTCTTCACTCTATCTCTAATATAGAGTGGCTGAGAAACGGCAGTGATGATGGTGAAACCACTGAGTTAATGCCATGGACGAAATCCGCGGTAACAACTCATTCATTGGCTTTGAAATGTCGTTTCCACTTTGTTTTTATTTCATAAGCTTCTTCGTGATATTAATATCATTTTCTTTAGCAAAGTGAGATACTTTTAACACTTTAACTCTAAAATTGTCTAATTATATTGAGACAACAGAGTAGTGCAGTAAGCAGTAACAAAGCAGCTAATGAGCACTGCTCCTACACGAACAGTTCAGCTTGCCTCACATATAGAACTGCGAAGGTAAAAATTGACAGACAAGTGAGGTTTAATATCTGAGAAGATCTTTTGATGTTATAAAAACTTAAGCTGCTAGTTAGTTTCTGGTTCTCAGCAAAGCATTTCATTGTTGCTAGTGCTTGAACGAAATAAATGAATGCAACTTTTGAGACCTAATTTCACTTAGTTTCATAAGGACTAAGCTTGAAGAACCACTTCTGTGCTTACATGACAATAAAACGAAAAATATCTCGATGGTTTATAATTCTATACTCAGTGTCTTGATTAAGGGGGCGCCACCACAAAATGATCCATTGCGAGAGGCTGTTTAAGCAGCAAAGCGTTTTTCGTTCTCACCCAATCCATTTCGATATTATCAGGTTTCCTCTTTTCTTAAAAGTTAAGACACTAGAGCACTGAATACCAATTTTATTAACTAATATTCTGCTTCAAAATTCTGCTGATTGTCACATAATCACAGTCAAAATCGTTCGCCAACTTCTCATAGTCAAAGTCGGATCCTCTTTAGTCGCTGCAATAACGGCCTCTCGATCAACTTCGCGTGGGCGTCCGAAGCGCAGCTGGTCCTTCAAAATGGGGTGCCAGCGCGAAACTCACCAAGGAATCGAAATGGTGTTCGACTGAACACAGATCTTTGAGCCTTTGCACGGTTGCTGCTCTCGAAGGCTATTTGTGCATTCCGTACAAATTCGTAATCGTAAAGCAGCAATTGCGATAAAGATTCGTTCAGCGTCCATGAACCGGGATGTATAGACAGATTGGTACCAAAAGAAAGCTCAATAAATCTGAGCTAAGCGGTGTTGATTTGGTGCTTGAGAGATGGCAGAAACATGTTCAGACTGATGGCGCATACTATAAACAGTGCTGTTAGACAATTTATATTCCTTTTGGTCAATAAATTTAGTATTTATTGCTCTAGTGCCAAAACTTGTGAGAAGACTTAAATCTTGACCTGTGCTGCATGAACCGGCCATTCACGATTACAAACCAGTATCTCGATTTTCAGGATCATAATGACGGATAGGAGTAGATCTGATATTTTGATGGCCTATCGATTAAGTATATAGTGGCGATAAAAAGCTCTGAAACCCACTAATTTTGGTGTGAACACCATAGTGTTCGTACGCTCATTTCATACCATCCGCTACTGACATCATAATGTCCACACGTGGCGGAGTAGGTTAATGAACCCAAATTAGTACATCTCGATCCCACGTCCTCTAGGAGTTGAAGACATCCGCATTATTTATTTATTTTCACCTTTTGTTTTTGGATGAAGAACAAATCAACAGAGTTCAAAAGCGAGTATCGAAATCAATACTTGTTTATGCAAAGGATATCCAGCTATTACATCGACTATGCTGAGACTGCAATGAAGAAATTCCATTTCATAAGTGCTAGCCATCCACAGATTAGGTTTCGTCGTAAATAAGAATTTCAATCAACTACTATTCGAGGTGCATCATGTGGACATCTTCCGGCCGACACTCAATACGATCTTCTCAAGCCGTTCATGAACACATTGTAGAAAGCGATAATTTCTTGAGTTTGGAAGAAAAAGGCATACTGATAACAGGTCGATTATGTCACTGAGGCTGGAAGGAAACGGAGCTTTCAAAGGAACTCAGCTTATGAAAGGTCACTGGCAGTATAGGAAAGAATTAGAGTCGACTTCATAATTACACCAACCACATACTACTTGTCTCCAGGGCTTTCAAAGGACGTAGGGAAATGTGTGAAGAAAGTGTTCAAGGAAAGTGAAAACAAGAAGGGAAGCAAGGTCAGGGTACTTAGAAGAGGTTGCTGACTAAATGACGTGCTCAAAACTGTTGACCGTTCTTACTCGACGACATTTTTATATCCAATATACGTGTTGGGCCAACATCTCAAAATTTCTTTTTTCCTAACTACCTTCAAAATTTCAGAATATCTATGACCGACACATGAATCAAGTTGAACGGAGCAGTTCGGATTATTGAAGTTAATATTGATTTGGAATCCAGATACATGCAGATTGTAAAGAGAGCACAGATGAACTGCTCCTATGGGAAGTGCTAATAGCCGAAAGTAGTTGTGACTCACACGACACACAAAAAAATAACTTAGGTTTTCAATCTAAATATGTGATTGCGTTAGGAAAATAGCAACAAAAATGGCTCAGAAAAGCTAACCAAATTGACGAATAAGGTATAAATCAGATTGACAAACCTAAAATAGTCGCTAGAAGTGATCCTGCTGAGCGTTCCGCTGCTACACTGCACATTGTCCCACTTCAGCTGCTCAAAACTGCGAAGATCTGAGAAATACGGTGGGAGGAGCGCTGAGGCCGAGAGCCTCACTGAAACACGAAATTATCGGAGAGTTCAGATCTCTCTCAGTAGAACAAGATAGTTACTCAAATAACGATCAATCAATGAGATGTGAATAGAGGAGTGTTGTGTTCTGGAAAGTATGACTTTCTCGTATTTCATCGTGTATATATATATTTGTATAGAGTGCAGAAAAAGTACTGTCTTTTTTTGCAGATATTTCAACTGAGTTCATTAATTGAAGGAACAGTTACGCTTACAACGACTATGATATCAAGCGAAATTTATAACAAATTTACTAAATTGGTCCTTTTGGCCTCTATACAATTACAGAGTTGCTTGCGAAAATTCCAACGATGCTCGTACGCATTTGAGCCGTAATTTCTTCCCAAGCGCTTGACAAAGCCGCTTCAAGCGCGTACACGCCAATTGTAGCAAGTAGCCAATACTGCTTGCTCTAGTATGGACCACACGGAGTAATTCATTGAACTGAGATTCGGTTAGTTTGACGGTCAGATGTCGTTGCCTTCAAAAGCCTGGAACAGCTTTCGGCAGATGGCAATCATTGAGCGGGCAGAATGCTCAGAAGCCCAGTCCTACTGAAGCAAATGTCCGTCGGCACTAAAGTGTTCAGTATTCCCTGGCTCCAGTACGCCCCGTAATATTTACTGTTGATATTTGGAGGCGTTGAATTTGACGTTTCCGTTGATAAGACCAACGGCGTCTTTCCAATGGCGCATTTGGTGACCCAAATCATCACGGAGGCCGCAAAATATCTGCAGCTCATAGTTTTTGCTACAGCGGAGTTCTACGACCTTCGAACGCCCCATGGGACGCCACAACTACGCTTTCTTCGAAACTGCAGGGGAGACGTGCTTGACCAGTATTCTACGACATTCAGAGAAGACCTTTAAACAAATGCGAATTGAACTTCTAAAAGTACTTGGACCCGCGCAGTGAAAAAGAGAAACATTGTGAGGACGGATCATTAGAGATGAAGTAAAGTAAAAAGGTTTTCCGCACCCTGTATATACATATGCATGCATATATATATATATATATATATTTATTTATTTATATAAATGAATATATGTAGATGTATAAATATGGATCTTTCTGATTAGTAGGGAACAAATGAAAAACCGATTTCATTTGCTGGAGAGGAACTTTTCATAGGATGGGGGCTAGTAACCATTCGCTGAGACTTCAGACCACCGCTGTAAGTCGCTGGGTTTCTAAAATACCCTTTCGTAACATTGTCGCATCCAGATCAAAGTTTTTGTTCTATCACTCGCCTTTTGCCTTCATTTTTATCACACTATAACTTGTTGGAAACCGAAAAGCATTCCAACGTGTAGAGAAATTTTCGTACTATCTCAGTCAATCGTTTTATAAAAAAGCCATTTCAAACAGAGAAAAATTCCCAATTGAATAACAATTACCGATCGTCCCGCCTCGCCCCGCACCTGCAATATAAGCGAGATACGAGAAAAGAACACGTGGTTTCATGAATTATGATCTTATCTTGAATGTTACAGTGTTATAAAGGGGTGGTTTTGAAAATTGGCTACATGGGGATGTAGCCACAAGTCTCAGCTTTCGAATGGTTATTTACGCTCCTATAAAAGGTTCTTCTCCAGCGAATGAAATCAATTTTCATTTGCTCCTTCCTAATCACAAAGAACTATAAATAAAGGAAAAAAATATATAATATATATGTATATATATGTGAATATAAATGAATATATATATTTGTATGTTCAATAACCAATCGAAAGCAGATTGAGTAGGAATGCGAGTAAAAACGGCGTTCAGTGAGCCTAATATATTATAGAAAATCTTTGTCCCAAAAAGCTCACTGACCAGCTGAATTGGCCATCAGTTAACTGTCATTTCAATTCAGTCGCTGTAATGAATCATGTCTATTGTAGGGAAAATGCAAATCATAGAAGCACCAAGGAGAGTGAATGTGAGTTAAGAACCTATATCAATGCCAACAGTTATGTCTTTGTATTTTGGGCCATAGGTGCCCAATAGGTCAGATGAGCGTGGTGTAGTGTTAGAGGTACCCTACGAGACACACGCGGTCGATGCTTCGATTTCGCGCCCAAGGTTCATCAAGCCTTTCATCTCTTCGGAATGGTGAATTGGCACCAAACTTGTCTGGAAGAGTGGCAGCACTGACCTAGTACATTAGTAGCCCCGCGAAACATTGTAAATGCCACGTGTGCAGTTCATCTCAAACAATTCTTGATGAGGTCGAATGTATGGCACATCTAGGGATTGATCCACGCTGGTAGCTTTGCCCTTTCATCCTTTGACCTCGCCAGACAGCATGTGTCGTTTTGGTACGATAACTATTTAAGGGTTTTTTTTTCGCTGGTACAGAGCCTTTCTCCCAATTTTCTAGTGATCTTTCGATATCTTAAAAAGTGGTTATACTATGCATGGCTTTTAAGAGAAACCCTTTCGTGTGCGCCAAAGCAGCTAAGAAAAAAAAAATGCGTTTCAGCTT
The DNA here is from genome assembly GCA_019055375.1 of Parelaphostrongylus tenuis. Taxonomy (NCBI): domain Eukaryota; kingdom Metazoa; phylum Nematoda; class Chromadorea; order Rhabditida; family Metastrongylidae; genus Parelaphostrongylus; species Parelaphostrongylus tenuis. The sequence continues at coordinate 59,505 of JAHQIW010007346.1, forward strand.
AGCCGCGGGTTTTTTGCTCGGCTTTGGTGCCTGGACGGTTTTTGCGAGACTTTTTGCAGACATGCATTAGCTGGAAAAAAATTCTAATTGTATTCTTGCTTTCTCAAAGAGCCTTTTTAGTGCGCTATATCAGTGAAAGGAACTCACCTTTCCCTCGGAAAAGTTAACTCGCTGTTTGAACTTTACAGCGGTTTATTTGAATCAAAATTATGAATAGAAAGCCAATACCCACAAAAGTCTCTTTCACCTCTTCATACGAGATTCCTTGCAAGTGCTTCTGAAACGGAGGAAAGATTTTTGATTAAATGGCGAAAATCACCACATCTCATATCGCTCTGCACGCTGCGAATTCAAGTGCAGTCCAAAAGGGCGCAATATTAGTTGTTTGTAGGAAATTTTTTCCATTTTGAGAGTAGGTTCGAGCTCTGAATAATCTAATACTTCACAGTTCCTTCTACATCGTCCACATGCTTTCAATGAATATATAACTCTATGGGCCAAGGAAACTCCGAGAATAAAACGTAAATTTCTTCGTATTTACAACGCATTATTGAATCTTTTTCCAACGCCAAAACCACGAAGATGGACTTTCACAGTCAGTAGGGCTCGTGGTACCGAAAACGGTCCATACCGTTCTAAAGGAATAAATGATTAATACCAAGTATTCCTAAGAGAATTGAGTGGTGAGCAAAAACACGGCCTCAGGCGGAGGGAATCGAACCTGCGTTTTCCCTATCCGGATAGGATCAAACGAGGGTTCGATTCCCGCCTGAGGCCGTTGTCTTTGAACACCACTTAATTCTCTTAGGATTATATGAAACATCATAACACTGCGAAAAAAGCAGTAAAAATACTAGAAATTCGAGTATTAGTTATCGCAATGGCTGTCAGCTCAGCTGGGTTCATAAGAGAAGTCGCATACCCGACTAAACCTGTTAAAGGTTGGTGGCTGATGGCTAACATTAGAGATGTTGAAGAATGAGTGGTCGGCAAATGTGGCCTCGGTGGTGCGTGAACGCATCCCCGGATAGGATGAAACGCGAGTTCGATTACCGCCTGAGGCCGTGTTTTTGTTCATCACTCAATTCTCTGAGGAATATATGAAACATCACAGCACTGCGAAAAATAGCACTAAAAGTACTAGAAATTTGAGTATTAGTCATAGCAAGTAATAACATAAAAATCATTCTCACTCATAAAGCGGTGAGTGAGGTTTTTCTAAAATGACCTCTTGATCACAACCCCATATATCAAGTACACTTTCCTAACCTTCACAAGAGACCATTTGTGGGTACACAGCATTCGCTCATATTCGGATTAGACCAGGCACTAAAAAAGTGCAGGGTGTCGAATGGATTATCAACCAGGGTCCCATGCCTCTACGTAGACTGCTAGTAATTTTTCGATAATCAGAAACTTGGATAATTGAAATGTGATGGTCTTGTGAAAAAATTCCTTCTATCTGTTTGAGAAGAATCGTGAATCTTAGTCCGTTTGGTTTTTGAATCTGCTGAGTTGCAGCTTCCAGACAAAAAATTAAAAGAAGAAAATCTAGGTTCCTGGAGCTGCCAACGAAGTCGTGGTAGCTATAAACATGAACAACACCACTCAGGACATCTCTGTGTTTGCTATGGACAAAATTCAGCTTGTTGATTAGCTTTCATGATCGAATTACGAGCCTTAACAAGAATAAGTGCAAAATATACCCCAGTGCGTTACAAAGTCAGCATTTCTCTATGGCAAAAACTGGAACACTTTTAACGTGTAGACAAAAATGTAGATTCTCATACTTTTACTGTAATCATAAGGTTCACTTTGGCTTGAGATACGTTTGATTTAACTCCAAAAGCGAATGTCATTCTCGCGCTATGGTGAGTGGGAATAGACTCGTGTCAGACTCAGAGTGTCTTACGGTTACTCATCATTCCATGAAATGAAAAATTTACCGACTTAGAAAATAGCGACCTAAATAGTGCCATAGAAAAGCTCACAATATTCGCTTACGTGGCTATTATGTAAGAGGTGTGAATGTCTGTGTAGAGTTTTACGAATCCCACATCCCCACAAAGTAGGAACGATTTTGTTGAGGAGGAGAGCATATGGGTTGTTTACGAAGTGTTTGTTATCGATATGCCTGATAAATATTTTTGCATGCATGTGGTCTGTTATGAGCACTTAGGTAGTGAATTACACGTGTTTCGGCTTTGCGTTGCCCATATGTGCCCACAACAGATCACATAGATGGCTCAAAAATAATTACCAAGCATACTGAAATTTGAGCGTAGTCCTTAGGAAAACATTCAAGCGAATGGTACGTTCTTTTATAGTACAGTGTATGAACCCTTTATTTCATTTTCATGGGTAAGCCAAAGGTCTATGTGGTTGCTGATTACACCAAAAAAATTCGCTCAACTTTCTTTTAAAAGCACATATGGACATATAGAGCACGATTTCGTATTCACATCACCCACGTAAGCGTATGCGACTACAAAAACACCATGTTGAGAAAATTAACATGTGGGCATTGCACACACGCATCATTCTGAAAAAACGTGATAATATGATGACTTGTCAAACTGTCAACATAAAGTGCAGCAATGATATCGTGTGAATGGAGAAGCTGTGCAGTACAATGCATGCATCCCCGCTTCGACAATTGGCTAGGTCTAATTAGAGTACTCTCTCTCCGGAAGCGACAAATTGGTACCAAATTTCACTGGGAAGAGCTCGCTTTCGCAGAAAAAGTCTATTTTTCATGGAGATTCAACTCAGGAAGCAATCAGCGACATTCATGGAGCGACGCCACCAAAATGAATCCACGTCACACTATACATACCTGTACATGTGGTTCGACATAAATACATGGCACAGCTCTATAGTACCTAAGTACACAGGTATTAGTATGTGATACAAGTGTGTATATTATCATATATCTATTATATATATATATTATATATATGTATATGTATATGTATGTACATATATATGCGTATGTTCGTTTACATATATGTAATTATACATATATAGAAACATATATATTTATATATACAGC
>JAHQIW010007347.1:0-29658 GCA_019055375.1 Parelaphostrongylus tenuis
CGCATCCGTCACCCATAAATCTCTTCAAAATTTTCATGTGTGAAATCAAGTAATGCTAGAAGAAAATTCCTTTTCTTCGCAAATGTTAGTGAATACTGATTTCAGCGAGATTCTCAGAGGATTAGGTTAGACCGTGCTGTAGCTCCACCACGTAATGTGAAGAGGTGAATCAGGCCTAAGCAAGTCTTTTGCAAGTTTCTCAACTTCTTGAATGGCAAACTTAGTGAGTCGGATGATGCATTAGCCCACCGTCTTTGTCATAAACCACTTTATTACCATACGTTGCCAACTAATGCAAAAAAAGTTTCTGCCGAGCTCAAGTGAATGTTGGCTGGTCGAAGGTAATGCATATCGCACCAAAATGCAGCAGAAGGGCGTGCGTAGATAGTTTCATGATTAAGTGTTCGCATGTCATGAACATCGACTCTTCCTTTGGATTCGTCTCTTTTGCTGGTACAAGTGTTCTAGTTCATGTTTGGATCTGAGTGTGGCTTGATAATCGCGTTTTATCTTCAATAATAAATAATGCCATCTCGATACTAGTGATTTTCAAAATTTCGGCCCAACATCCGTGGAATTTGTGAATCCAGTGGATACATACTGTTCTGCGCCTATTTTTCTTTCACGACGACAAGATCAATCTCGTTGATGATAGGAACTTCTCGTAAGAGTATTGTTCACCAACCGTGCGCCACATCGTCATCTAAACCTAATATTTTGCGAGAGACAATAAATAAAGGTTAAATGAATAAGGACTACGCGGCGAGAATGTCAAATTTCACTCTGCTGTGTAAGGTTTACGTTTTACCACTGGTGATCGTCATGAATTCGAGCATTTGTGGAGTGAGATTTGTTATCTGAATTACTTATATTGAGTACTTATATGAAAGTTCATTACAGATGTGATAAGAGGCTGTTTCAGTTGAGACATCTTTTAAGGCAAATTAGAGGTGCGCGATTGCGGTGTTGCCCCATGAAGAAGGTGAATTTAACTAGAGAAATCGTATTTGAGGACGAAGTTTCATAATAATATCACATAACAGATTGAATGTTAGGCAAAAATCCGACCTTACATTAGAGTAGAACCCGTGTTTCACGCATACCCAGGTGCGTGCCATCACTACACCACAATGGCCACCGCTAGTCCACCATACATTCTTCAAGATTTCTCTATCAAGCTATCAGCCATCAATCTCTTATGTATATTTGGAACATCATAATACTGCAAAAGCAGTAAAAACATTTGAATTTCTGGATTTATAGCAACACATGGCTTCGACTGTAAATTTACAGGCGTGGTTTGATCGCAAGTAAAGGGCTTCATGGATTTTGCTGACCAAGTGGCCGTTCGTATCCTACATATTAGAAAGAAATGTAGACTTTACGTTTATTTTCCTCCTTCCTTGTTTCGCACTGTCTGATTTCATTATTCAGGTCTATACGATTGTTCTTCATGTTGATCTCGCATATATGTTTGATGAACGCCTGGAGATTCCAACTACTGCGTGAGGAAATCGAATTTAGCACGTTCAAGTGACACGTGTAACTGAGTTACTTGAGGGAAAATTGTTGAAATGCTGTTCATAAATAGACGGATTGTCGTCGCTGATGATTGTATAAAATGTTAAGTACTGAATAAATGTTTCTGATAGGACGTTTAAGACATGCGCTAAATGTAAGAGATGCGATGAATACGAATTTTTTTGGAAGAATTACTCCAAGCAATGATGAATGCGTGCTCTCTTCGCACTCATTACAACATTACTAGTGACATCTCCGGAGAAATTTCTTGCAGAAATCCTACATAGTAAAATACGTGTTTTTGACTGCATTTTCACAATTTAGCCTATAAAAGTGGGCAGCAAGCGGTAACAATATGTTTTTTTCCAAGGATGCAGCTCTCTGACTGGAAAAAATTGGATTTCTGGAGTCTGTTGGCATGCCTCATACTGAAATACTTCTATGAAAGTTTCCTCAGTGGGGTGTCACCTTTTCGTGACAGCAACTTGCTTATAACGACTTAATTTACTCATGAACATTCAAGGGATCCGTTGTGAAGCTGTTGCAACGGGACAACTACTGCAAAAGAGACTTCCAATCTTCTCGTGATTGTTACAGTTACTCAAAAGGTTTTCATCAAAGGCAGCCCAAAGTGAGAAGAAGTATTTTTTGAGCTATCGATTGACTACGAAAGTTTCAATCCAAAAGCTTTGAGCAGCGAAAAAGGCCCTTTAAATGTGAGTGTGCTCAAAAGTGCATGTAAAGCCAAAATCGATCAACGTTTCTGTTTAGCCGTCCGTAGAAACTTGAAACGACTCTACTTCAACAGAAAAAGGTATGATAGTGATCCTTTTTCCTATTGAAAAAGTGGACAGCGAATTGTAACTGTAGAGATCCCGGCAGTATTTCTGCAGAATGAATAGTTTTGTACTGATTCTAATGGATTTTTTGCTTATGTCGATGAAATTTTCCACCAAAGATCTACAGCTGACATTATTAGCGAGCTAGTCAAGTGTACTGCAGAATGATCAATCTTCAGTTCTGTTTCCCTTTCAAGCAACTCCTTAGTGAAAGTGGAGTTGCGATCTGACCTTTTGGTTAGTATGTGATGTTAGCTTGGCACAGAATTTGGTCGGAACGCCTTTGCAGTCATACGGGAAGAGAATTTTATTGAGAACGTCCTCATCATACGCGACTTGTTTTGCTTATCTTGGACGATTATAGCATTTTTTACCAGCTTATGACTGATTCGAATCTTTTCAAGTAAAAGAAATGCGGAGTATTGTGCAAAAACGTTTGCGTCAGCCGGGAATCGAACCCAGATCTCACTCTTTCCAGGAGCGTATGCTAACCATTGCACTACCGACGCTCGTTCTTGCACAGCACTCTTATTTTACGCTACAACGCGTTGTCTGCCAACAGCCAACCGTCGACGGTCTGGCGGAGCAGCCGCTATCGGCATTGAACCCACTTGTGTTGACAGACATTGGATATCGATGATCAGTCTAAGAGTGCTGTGCATGAACGAGCGTCGGTAGTGCAATGCTTGGCATACGCTCCCGGAAAGAGTGAGATCTGGGTTCGAATCCCGGCTGACGCAAACGTTTTTGCACAATACTCCACATATTGGATATAAGTATAACATCATACCACTGCAAGTGGCAGTCAAAATAGAAAGAATTTAGACTAAAAAGAAATGATTAAATCTTGTACAGAATTCAAGTACCACTGAGGCGCCAAGGAGGCACCGTTTTCTGGTAGTAAGTGAATGATGGCTCTAAGCGTGAGCCGTACCGTTGGTAGGCTCCCAGGTCCATTGGCTGTGTTTTCTGTTCTCGGAGAGTGAGTTTTCATGTAGAGACGTGCCGTGCGTAGAAATCCTACCCGATGGTCTCCGTTTTTATTTTGCTCTTCCCCGTTTCCAATTTTTCTGTTCACTATTCATATTGCTGGAAAATTCTTATTTGGTATTATAGTATCCAACAACTAATTTGCAAGACTCTTCATTGCTAATGATATCTTCCAATTTGTTCTAGAATGCATCTATTTCGCATCCATTAGCTCTACAAGTTGAGTAGCAGTTCATGATTCCGACGTTCCTTTAACGCGAGAGTTAGACTCGAAAAATAGCCAAGCGCGTTGACAGATATTGTACGAAGTGATTAAATACGAGACGTATGGGTGAGCGACAAAACCTTCGCCTCCATCATTTCGTGAAGAAAACTTCGCTCCCATGAATAAGGGGAGTGCCGTTTTCTATTTGACTTATGTCAATTTTCCTCCTTATCGTTAGCTGTGCGGCGACCACGTAAAAATTAATGTCACCACCCAGCCCTAAGAAGTGCATATAAGTTGGTGTCTGAGGAAACTGGTTTGGAGTCATAGGTGTAAGATATGAAACAGTCTCGATGGGGTGATGTGAAGTGTAAGCTTGCCCTAATCCAAGGACGCCTCGTTGAACTCGAGATTTAGTCACCTCACATTGATCGTCTTTCCGCCCAACGTCAGAGGCGAGAGCACTCAGTGTGCGCAATACTGTGGCAGTTTCCTTGCTGGTCGGGCTGTCTTTTCTACATATTCAAAGTCAACCTAGCCTGGGCCGTCCTCATGTCATCACCACAGTATAGACAGTCGCCACTCTTCGCGGGTAAGAGGATATCACTTTGCGACCAGTAGCTACCAAATCGGCGGTTATTGCTCATACGGTTTACTCTCCGGGTGAAAGCATCGGACTCTACCTTAACTTGAGTAGTCTCACTGAATGGTTGCTTCTTCCTGTACTTTACAGCTGAACACCCAGGAGCACGTTCTCGCGACGATAAGCCGGTAAACCACTTGTTAAAAATACGGCTTATTCAATGAACTAATAAAAGAAAGTAGACGACGTTCAAACTTTGTCTGCAGTAACTTATACGTATTTTGTTAGTTCTTGTGTTTGATTACGATACGAGCTGAGTGATGGTTGCTAGCCTAGTATCAGACTTCACTACCAGCAAAACCTCATGGTTCCTTTTGCCTTCCATATAATTGGTCTCTGAAAAAATGCAGCCCACTTATTTACATTATTTCGATTTCGTCGAACGCTTCGGTGCCTCTTCTTTGACGCTGAAAGAGTAAGTCCTGTTGGTAATTCAAATGCAGTGTCGAACAAAGGTCTTGTGTATGTACTAGCGGGATTCTCTACCATTGAGCTGCAATACCTTTGGGCATAATTCGCATTTGCAAACATTCGCAGATCAGCAATTCTCTTCAAGAGTGCTTATTCGTTGAAAATTTGGAGAAGGGGTTATTTGGAATAGCGATATTCATTATCGTTTCAAAGGAAGCGGATGAGTTTACTGGAGAGATATAGAGTTACAGTAATAGTCAACAAAATATTTCGTTCACACCGGTTCCTATCGTATCTCAAATCAGCAGTACCAGAAGATCGATTCTGAATTAACTTCGAAGGCTTGATGTAGTTGTGCGTTTTAAACAGAAGGTCGAAATTATTCATGCTCAAACTTATAAAATTACATGTTATAATTACTGACGAAGTTTATTACTGATGTTTTTTGTAAAGATAGCACTTTAAATATGGTCTTAGGGCCCGAAAGGCACGTCATATTAATGTGCCAATGCTTGATGGGAAAGCTATTTGAGTGAGTTAGCCTCAGAAGAATCTGCTAACGATATACTCAAGCATCGAAACACCTTCTTCTGCTTTATTGCCTTACTCCTACTCTCTGTTTAATTCTATCATAGATTTTCAAACGATTTCCTTTCCTTAATGCTTCCCATGGCGTCCATATTTGGTATTGGAGAATTATACGGAGAAGATATTTGTGACAGTTCGCCTGTAATCGAAGAAACCAAAAGAATAATAGGAAAAAAGAGGCATTGCTTTTACTTCACCTCCGCCGATAGCGGCATAACTTTGTTTTCATCTACAAATTAGAGACAAGAAATAAGTTATTTTCATTTTTTCTTGAAATATTCTCCCTTAGTTCCGATATACTGCAGCGTCAATGAAGAATCGGACAACAGCCTCGCTTTTCAGCGTTACATCGCAAAGTGTGTAGTAGTTGCCCTTATTCTACCCTACAATACTAGATCGGTTCACGAAGCGTTAGAATTCTCGTAATCGTATTGCAAATCAATGAAAGAGTATTCCTGTGTTTATGTACTAGAAGGAAGATCTACACTTTTGTCGTACCACACTGTTTGTCTACCCCTGTAGAATGTCAGTGCGAGCTCGACAAAGAAAAATATCCCATTTTCCCCGATGCGCTTGCATATGCACAGAAAAGAGAAGCGCGAATTAACCTCGGAGTAACTGCAATTGCAAATGGGCAGCCGAATTTCAAAAGAAAATCCACTATTTACTAACTAGAAAAAGGAGAAACTGGATTTTTGCCTAGCTTCACGACTCAATAACTACTCCCTCTCATACTTGCTCTTGGGAACACTTGGTTGACACTGGAGCAGAAAGTAAGATCGATCATACGCACCTAATATGTTAGCGAAAAGACAACATGTGAAGTTTCTCCGTTCACTCACATAAGGAGAAACCGATGTTTGACTTAAAACTTTGATCAAGTTGGTAATAAGACTGTTAAGCAAAAGTGATTTTGGTCAGAGAACAATTCGAGAAGGATTTTAAATGCACATTTTATTGAGGTCTCAAGAAGAACAGTATTAGAACTTGGAAAATATCTATGCATCGCTTTTTATGCTTCTTCTCAAATCTTCTATATCCCCATGTGCAACAGAATATCAAATTGAAGAATTACGCTCAACAAATCGACGGATGATAAAGTTCAAAATACGCCTCTTAGCCAGCAACACGAATTTTCTATTGATCTCGATAATGTACATCAAGTCAATGTTTTTTTCTCGAGTAGAAGCAAGACTCTCTTCATTGAAATTACTCCAATAATGACTGACATCGCGGTAATTTCGCAAACTGAGTGTGTGACGAGGGTCAAATTGACACGCAAGCCACTCAACCAAGCAATTACCGCACACGACGAAGAGAAACTATTCAAGAATTAGCCTGCATTGCGGAAACGTATTATGGTACCTCCATGTCTCCTCAAAAATGAAATAATTCTCCTTTCGACCGCAGTTTCATATACCCGCTCAAAACGCTCTCAATCTGATGAAGATATCACATACTTTGATTCATTATAAAAGTCGCAGGCTCGACTGCTCGTCATCACAATGCCTGGTGATTCCATCGTCTGACTTGCGATGATTTATTACTCGGCGTCGATTACCCTATAGAGGATTACATAGCCATGCTGTACTGGCTGAACAGCGGGAGGGTGCTACTGATGAGTACCAATAGGACGAAACAGACGCCTGTATAGCACTAGACCTAACGGTTCAAACATGTCATATCCTTATCAGTAATTTTTTTTACATATTTTGAAGCATATCTTTCTTAGGTAATATAATAAGCGGCTAGTCTATGCCAAAATTTTGAATTTGAATCACAAAGATGGATGTTCCGTAATCAAGCATGACATCGCGCCAAATTTCACATCGATTATCATGGGTCTGTGCTAGGCTCACACCTTGCCCATGTAAGATGCGGCGCCGTTGGTCTGCGTATTGACTAGTAGACTACAAGACACTGTGCATGTTCCACCACACAGTCGCTCGGCTGTCAGCACTTGGAAATATCTCGCAAGATGCCCTGAGCTAATTATTTTTAGTATTTTAGAAAGCTATTCATCTAACAAGTGCGCATGGGGCGCAGTGGTTAGAGGTGCTTTGCGTCACTCGCAAAGTCGGTGGTTATGATCTCGCGTTCATGGTCACTAAGTAATTCATCCCTCCGGGGTCAATGAATTTGTACCAGACTAGTCTCAGACTTGTTTGGGAAGATATCAGCACTGACTGGATAGAAAGGGAGGCCACTGCGAGTCATCCTGAAGGCTAGATAAGCATTGAGGCACCTTAAACAAAGCTGAAAATTGAAGACGAGGGCATGAAACATTCTTCAGGGATTGATCAACATCGAGAGCTTTATCCTTTATTTATTATCGATTTCATATATAAATAAAGTTTTCAGTAGTGACTGAAAATGATGAAACAGTCAACTGGCGGCCCAACAAGTGGAACTGAATTCGTTTGAGAGGAGCTCTGTTGTGATACATTTCTGCTAGACAGCGGCAAGTTAAAGACCGATCTCACTCGCTGGACAGCAACTTTTTAACGGAGTGTCAGCAATCATTCAGAAGCTCAAATCTCTGGCTAGAGCTGTATATGGCTGGTTCAGGGTGAGACCCTTTTGTAACAATGCAGAATCTAAAAAAAATCGTGTTTGACACTCACATAATTCTTGCTGGAAGGAGTTCTTTGTTCAGACTACTAGTATTTATTCGATAGCTCGAATTTCAGTGCTTTTTGAATGACTTTCTCTGCAGTGCAGCAGGGCAAATAATACTGAATTGGCGTGCGTGCGCAAGTGGTATTTGATCAGCTCGCGGGCAGCCGGCTGAGGCGTTAAGGTGGGACTGATGTGCTGATAGATCGCTTTCAACCGGTCTTATGATAGTGCATCTTTGTTATCAAATTAGGAATTGTTTCTCCGCTTCAAAAGAAAAACTCCAGATAAAACATGCACTGCACAAAACGACATTGAATGCTTTTATTTTTGTATGAACACGGATAAATCGATTGTCATTCGATTACTTTGCTGAAATTCAGGAGGCCAGAACGTTCTAATTGCTTCCAGCACTATATCGAAAGCATTCAAAGACTGCGAGATCTTCCCTACATGTTTATATGCTCAAAATCTATCGATCATCGCGTTAGTCCATTCTGTCGTTTCACCCAACACTCCGTGAATTGGCTTAAAACCATTTACTCGCGCATGCGAACTCAATCCTATCCTTTCTGCTGCACTGCAGAGAAACGGTCTTACCAGAAAATAAGCACAGCGTTGTAATCGGTTAAACGTATGTTATCGAACATTTACTGGCAGTCCGAAAAAATGCTCTGTCCGGCCAGAAATATGAGCGTATGAAACATAAATTTTTCATGAATTTACAGCGTTATAAGAGGGTTTTCTCTAAAGCAGACCACGTGAAGCCCTAGCCAGAGATTTAAGCTTTCAAATGATTGCTAAGATTCTATTTGTGAATACTTAGTTGTGAATGTCGAAAACTTATTCGTGTTCTTAAGATCAAAAAGAGCCTTTACATCACAATTTAAAAAAAAATGGTGGCCACATTTGCCACAGATATGCCAGTCGTTGCATATTCTATGCTACAATCGCATAAGGTACAAGACTGAAGACACTAAGTTTTTACTAAGTACTTCAAATCTTATTCTTGAAGTGATCTATATCCATGTGAGAGACTGATAAGTTCGATCCGGGAAGAATTTGTCACATAGGATGATTATGATACTCATGAACGAAGGATCAGTCTCTTACAAACTATCCTGAAGTTGCTGGTCGTGTTGCTAGGAATAGCTTGCCTGATCATCTAATGAAATAGTAGGAAGATATCATGTTTTGAGCCTTTCATGAGGTCTGGTACAGCATTATACAGTACAAGGCAGCTGTTGTTTCGCCCTTGCAGTCTCCTCATTATCAAGGAGCCTTTCGGTTCAGTCGATCTTTGCAGAGGAAATTTCCCCTACTTAAAAGGATTCGACACCGAATTATCAGATCAACGCTTGTCGAGTGACAAAATCCACTCGACATTGCAGTAATCACAGTGGAGCTATTACGACTAGTTGAATGAATCATACCTCTACTGTCGACTGTTTATATAAATTTCGCTCAAAAATAATAAAAATCTGATAAGTTGATATGTCACTCGACAAGCGTTGATCTAATAATTCGTCGACGACCCCTTCATAGTACGGGTATTTCCTCAGCGAAGGATCGGGGCTAAGCCGAAAGGCATCGTGCTACTGATGAGCTTCATGCGCGAAACAGCAGGTATCCAGTGCGCTACACATGGCGTACCAGACGTCATAAAAGGCTCAGAACATGTTATCGTGTTATCAGATTATCAGATTGCTTGTTTCTGAGGGAGATCTATATAAACAAGCAAGAGCAAGGGTATACCTAAATAATTCTTCTGAACAAAATTATGCTTTTTGCATAAAAAAATGCAAAATTAGCAAGTACAAGGCATGATCATAACTTAAAAATGAACTTTCTTTGACCTCGGCATTAAGGGATCGACTGTGCATCATGGAGCGATAAATTTGCCAACAAATCGCAGTGAACTTGGATATACTAGTTTTGTCCACACATTACAGCTCTCAACATCTTGAAATGATAAAATATCTAATGATAAGAAATTATAGCTAATGGTATAACATCTTAGTGCGTATATTATTCAACGTAACCGCCTCATGAGTGGTTGTTCCTTGTCACTGAGCTACTCAAGCTCACCGGCAAAGTGGCATGCCAGAGGTAAGACAGCTGACTTTATTTGTATAAGCCAGCACACAAAAATAGTTAAATTACACATTTCGTATTAGTATCAAACGTCGACAGTGGTTATCAGTGACTCCAGAAAAATCTTTTAGATGGCATGAAGAAGTGGGCATTAAATGTAGAGGACCTCAGTCGATCACAAGCAAGCGACTATATTGAGTCACACAGTCTCGCGGTAAGATAGCATGGAGTGGAGGAACAAGATATCAAGCAATCGAAGGAGGATTTTGAAGTTCTTTACCATGCAAGAGCTCATTCTAAGACCAATTCCTGCTAGACTAACATAATAGAGCCAGTTTTATTCCAACTTTTTTCATTGAATACTAGATGAGCAAAATCTTACGACCAACTCTTGAGATATCGGTATATCTGTGCACTGTGGACGATTGCACGGAACACCGTTGCTACGAACAATTTTTGGTGCTTCCAGCCTATACGCTCCCATATTTGATAAAAACGTACTTCTTGCTTATTTTCAGATATTGTATTAGCTATTCTACATCTTAAATCTCGAGAATTTGAACGCTGTGTGTGATTAATTTTTTAATTAACCTTTATATTATGCTGCAGCAGTGAAAATAAAAATTATATCACACTCAAGCAGGTTTCGCTGGACAAAGCTTTTTCTCCAAAGTTTCAGAAGTCATTTCATAGCACAAATTTCAAACAATTTAAGAATGCTTTTGGTTCTTCAAATGACTTTAGAATCGCTGCGACATTGAAATTAAGTTTGTATTTCACATACAACGCGCATACCTTGAGCCGGTATGTGGACAGACTTAGCAACATTGGCATCAAGCTATCGCCTTTCCTTAACTAATCGATAGCTTAGATCTCGAAAATTTTGGTGGTGTGCTTGCTTTCCAGAATGAAATCTGTGGTCATCCTGTAGTAGTAAGAATATGTGTTGCACGTTCATGTAGTTTTCGCTGAACCCAGCTTTTCTCTCAGACTTTCAATAACCGTTCGATAGCACGAGTCTCAAAGATTTCAACGTCGTCCTGACTTCCAAGAAGAAATTCTAATGCGTTGCTACAGCTAAAGAAAACATTGAGTTTTACACTCGGCGCCCATTGCATGTAAACTGCGCTATGTCATCGATAGGCGCCGAGTGCGAAGACGAATGTTTCTTCAATTTTAACCACGGAATAAAGAGCCGTTTTCAAAATTCCAAGCATATCATTGACATCGCTGAAATGTGCTATCGAAAGGTTATTGAAAGTTCGAATGAAAAGGTGAGTCTAGCGAAAGATGCTTGAGTGTGAATTAATATTTTATTTCTAGTATTACAGAATGATTTGAAACCATTTGAAAAATGAGAGACACCGTTATAGGTTATTTTGATATGGGTACGGATAAGGAAAGAGTATCCAATTTTATAGACCACAAGGAATGTTTTTTTTTGTTTTACTTCAACCATTTTCACTTCGATTGTGCGAATCCCAGCTCTTCTGCAATCGCTTTGTTTTCCGGCATCCACTACCTGCAAATATCTTCAAACTTTTCTATACGCAGCATGAATTGCTACTCGAATAGTTTTCGTCTCTGTAGCAAGTGTCATTGAATGATGGTCGGTCAATTTGATTCCCTTTGGAGTCCAAAGATGACCGTGATACAGTCATTTCACGTGAAAATGAAGGAGTGAGTTGAACCTAAACAAGTTTGGCACCAATTTTTCAATTTCTGAAAGACGAGGAACATAGTAAGGTGAGAGAGGAGTTCATCGTGATTGTGATGAGCCACACCATTTCCAGTACGCTATCCATTTGAGCAATGGAATAATATACAGCTCTAAAACGTGATCCCTAGTTAAAGGAGAAATAAGCTGCATAGCAAGCAATGCAATAAGAAAAACTAGCCAGATAGTTTGATAGTCGATGTCCACTTGTCGTGCACACCAGTTCTTTTTAGATCTGCTCCTTTTGTCGGTGAAAATGTTCGGCTTCATGCTTGGCTTAGAATATATCTTAATTAATTATCGCTTTTTCTCTTCGCTGGCAGTAAACGCTGGCTAGGCAAGGTACCTTTTAGAAGTTGGAAAAATCGCAAAGTTCTTGACACTGACATCGATAGTCCTTGAGAATAGTAAGAGTGACTTTTATCGTACGACAAAAGTTCTTTCCTGCCGACATGGCCGCAGATATTCCTGTGATGTTAGGACGTACTTGTGTGAATAGCTCCAATCAGTCGTAAACGACGTAACCATCTAAATCTGATAGTATGCAGACACAAAATGAACGTGTTCTGAATGTAAACTATGTAAAAAGAATGAATCACATTCTGAAGTTTACGTTTTACTACTAGTGGCTTTTGTGAGTTCTGTCACTTGTATATTGAGTGGTACTTCCCGAAGTAAGTAAGTAAAGAGTATATTCAACTTACGACCGCTTTCTAACTTCATAGCTGTCATTCGTTTCTGAAATAGATCCGAATTAAAAGTTCACATGAAAAGATGAAGCTGACTTCAGCTATCATGCCTTCCACACCACATTGAATATGCTCGATTGTGATATATATTACAATGCTGCTTCAGAAAAAAGTGAGCCAAACTCAATTATTCCTCTCTAAAAGCGAAACCACATCAACAATAACAGTTGTATAGATACCTGAGTGGCACAATGTCAGAATTTGGCAACGATGACTAAATTTCAAGTTCCTGGAAGAGTACATTTTTGATCAAAAATAGATTCAAAAGATTTACCTTTTGTGCATTCAAAGTTGGTATACGTGGTGTAGCACTGAAATAAACTAAGGCGGTCCTATGATTTGCAAAACAGATATTATAGGTAGAAACTACTTTCATTATTATTTGAGCCAACATGTCATGTGGTCTGGTAAGGGCTCTTGTACACCCCGATACACGTGTTTCGTCCTTAAAGACTCGTCAGTCCGGCAGAACCAGTGGTCTTCCGATCTTTTTATTAGTCAGTTTTCTCTGGAGCGTAGGGAGAGTAGGGCTCTCGAGAGAACTGACTAATAAAAAGATCGAACGACGACGGGTTCTTCCCACTGACGAGTCTGTAGGGCGAAACACGTGTATCGGGCTGTACAAGAGCACTTACTAAGCCACATGACATGTTGGCTTAAATAATAATGAAAGAATCTGTTGAAGTTTGAGCGTGGTCTTGATGAAACACTCGAAATAAAGGTGTAATGTGATAAAGAAAACTACCAGCCAAAAAGCAATAGAGTGTGCAACACTCTGTGTTAGGCGAAACTTTCACTTGACATAGAGTGTAAAACGTTCACCTTCGATACCTCTATGTAGGGAGAGTAAGGATCCCGAGAAAACTGACTAATAAAAAGATCGAAAGACAACGGGTTCTTCCCACTGACGAGTCTGTAGGGCGAAACACGTGTATCGGGCTGTGCAAAAGCCCCACCAGACCACATGACATGTTGGCTAAAATATTAATGAAAGGATCTGTTGAAATTTGAGCGTGGTCTTAATAAAACACTCGAAATAAAGGTATAAAAACTACTTTTATTTCTCAGTCTTGCTGTTTTCCCAATGTTCTACATACTGGTTCACTCAAAGAAATCCAACACTAATATTGCGTCGGAAAAAGGTTCTGAGGTAGCTGTAAAAATTGAACTATGCACGAATTCCAAAAAAGCAATGGTGCATACTCTTCAAAATATTAATAAAAGCCATCAGTTTCTACAACAATGCACCATCATCCCACCATGTTTCGGATCTGGTCAAAGTCGACGATTCCTCCGACTTCGAATCAAAGAACTTTTCACATGGTTTTTCAACTTCATCGAACGATTCAAGTAGGCGACTCTACAAAAAGGATTGCATTGATGGGGAAAAGGCCAAAGACGGGTGGAGCGCAGTGTGGACTGTAGGCGGGATGCCGCAGAACCTCGACTCCGTCCAGTACCCCTTTACCTTAGTTGACTTCATCGACTGCAACTCGTTGTAAAAGACCCTTTCTCCAATAATGACGCAATAAAACACGAACTTCAGTTGCATCGTTGGACATGGCGAAGTCTTGTAACAAAGTGAAAATAAGGCGAGTAATAACTAGGTCATCAGTGGGATTATCCCACCGAAGAAACTGTCACATTTCCATGATATGCATAAGAATTATCTAAAGTGCTTATTAAAGTGCCCCAGGACTTTATTTACAACATAGGAACAGCAACATTTAGCACATTTTGGCACATTATTCGATCAGTCATAGTGTTCTTTTTTCACTGCGAGGACCCAAGTTCATCTAGCGCTCAGCTCGTTTGTCGTTTTCTTCTTGAACGACGTAGGATACTGGTCGAGCAAGTCTCCTGACAGTCTCGAGGATGGCCTTGCTGTGGCGCTCCATAGGGCGTTGTTGCTGCCTGCCGGAGAGAAGTGGGGAGTGTGACTCGGCTCCAAGTGCGCCGTGACCAACATCACAATCATTCGGTCACGGCACCCCAGCAATAGCAATAAAAGGTTCAAAAAAGAGAACATGCTACTGGCGCGCACATATATCATCATTTCACCACCAAGCCGGAAATCAGATTTGCAAGATTGAAGAATATGAGAAAGATTCCAGCAGATATGTTCCGGTATTTAGCATAGGAGTCATCCTGTATATGAAGACAATGTCGAGTGAGGTTTTTATTGAAACAATCCTCTACCAAAGAAGATTCAACTCTAACAAAAACAAAGACGCTTTGACAAACACACAACGAATGACGTCCGTGTACAACGGACCTGAATCATCGGCTTTGAAGAAGACGAAGACGTCGAGACGTTGACCGAATGAAAATTAATGATCGATCCGTTCCTACAATTTAGCCAATCATGTCAGATCGATAAATAAGCAATATTCGCGAAGTGTTCCAATGCGCTCCTCTTCTTCAGAGCGGATGATTCATTATATCCAGCTGTTCCACTCGTTCTAAGCCTTCGTTATCCTTCAAATCAAATCGTTCATGAGGCACAAATCAAATGAAAAAAATCACTCGGTGATGTCTTTAAAGGCAGAACGGTTGTTATGCTACTCACTCGTCGATAGTATTTGTTCTCCATGTACAAGCAATCCTGTTGCGTAATAATATTTGAAAAAGCAATTTCTATTGACGTCGGTATTCACCAGTTTCACTTGTATCAGCTCTCGTCTTGCTGAACGTCACGTGGCTCGTGCAAGCACCAACAGTACTTCCGTTCTCTCCTCACGCGCACGAATAGCCCAGTGGGGCCTGGCTCTGAGTATCTGTTGAACTTCAGATCTTCCTTTTATCCTAATCGAGAAAAAATCGAACCATCAAGTCGGTGTAGAACATTCTGTGGAGCATTTGACATCCCGAGTAGTCTACTCGGCAACGACTGCTGTCGAGCAGTTCTCATTAAAGCGCACTAGTGTTCGGACAATCTTATGTTCGCATAGCATGGCATGAAGAACGGAATCTTTGATCTTCGACCGTTGGCTTAAGTCGGGACTTCGCATCCTTTCTCTTATTTGCAAGATACAGGATACTCCTAGTACTGACCTTACGACTGCGCGTTCAATAACACCAAGTGATTTTTTTAATCCTCCTTATGTAGCGACCAGAATTCTGCTGCATACATACGGGCGGAGATTAATATCAATTTGAAAAGACTGACCTAAAGTCGGATGTTCTTCATCTCCTCTCACCACGTTTTCGATGCTCTCAAACGCTCACCAAGCCTCACATTTTCTCCTGCTTAACTCTGGAGCTAAGTCGTTTATCATATTGACTTCGCAATCTAGATACTAGAGCATTTGGAGATGTTTCTTTTTGTTGTTGAGATGTTTCTCTTTCTTGAAAGTGAATGGAGCATTCATAACCTCTCCGCTCCCCAATAACATCGTTTTTGTTAGATTCGATAGAAGACTGATCTTTTCCTAGGCGTTGTCGAAATCGGTCAACATTCGTTACGCCTGGCTAATGCTTGTGTATTGTGGACGATATCATTAGCGAGGCTGGGCGTGAATTTTGTGGTTACTCCTTGTCATTTAGATGCGATATAACAAATGAGCTTCTTAAGAATGCTACCTTTTACGGAGCGTCTTCTGAAAAGGAATTCCAGAAACAATACCGAAAGTTGAATAATGAACTGGTCAATGTGGAGCAGGCAGTTGGTTTGAAATGATCCATTATTTCTTATTTAGAAGTTCATTTACCAAAATGTCCGGTCTTGTACTTGCTTATAAACACCCGTAAGTTAATATGTGCCGATGATCTCATCTCTAAGAATAGATTAGTATTTGAGGTTAGATCCGTCATCCGTGCAGACGGACCTACGGATAGAATAGGTTGGTTTCTTATACTAATACTATTGACTTCCCTTTCTTAATGTCCAAGACAAACTATCTTCAAGCGCCTACATCACTAAGTGGTACCAAAACCAAGAAACAAAAATGTTTTGGTTCATTACCTCTCATCTCTCCCCTTCCAAGCAAAATAGGCACTTACAAAAACATGTTCCTCACAGCCGCCTGCGTTCACTGAAAGAACGTAGAAGGTAAAATCCATTATCAGTCGGCAAATATCCATTTCCAATCAATAGCTAAAAAATGCTAGCCTACCGCAATAAATTTAGAGGAAATCACGTGCTCCAAAAGACAATTTCACCGAAAACAATGTCTTTTGTATGCTACTCTCAGGAGAAATAAATATATCTATTAGACGTTGTTTGGAAAGGGCAGACATGGATGAAGTGGTTGCGATTATTCATATACCAGTAAATAATTTTAAGCGCCATCTATTCCACCCTCTTATGCGATCATCCAGGCACAATACAAAAGTGCGTAATTTGTCTAACTTTAAAGACTTTGATTGCATAAGTGCGAATGCAGATTATTCAATATCTTGCAAAGCATGTGGCGACGAGTACATTGGAGAAAGGAGCAGGCCACTCTGTGTCCGTACTAAAGAAAAATATTTGATAAACGTAATGAAGGGTGAAAAGGGTGAAGCTTTCGGCGTTGATCAGTCCCTGAAAGGCACATCATGCAGTCGTCTCCAATTTGTTACTTCGTTTAAAGTGATTAAATGGAATCTGGCCTTTACAATGACTCGCGGTGGCCTCCCGCTGCATCAAGTCAGTGCTGTAATATTCTCCCTTATGAGCTGCGACAAGCGTGATACTAACCTACAGACCGCGGTGAGATGGATACCTTGTCGAACCATAAGCGCGAGACCGAATGTGTGCTACGCAGGGCACCTCTCACCACTGCGCCACATGCGTAATATCAAATCAAATACCCACCAAGGCGCGCACAGAGACACAGACACATTAGGAGGAAAATTCAGGTGTAGAAGTGTACATCCTTGCACGAGAAAGTAAGTCATTAAGTCATCCACGCGCAAAGATTTTAAAGCGTTTGGATCTATGCCAAAAAGTCGAATTTGAATGGCAAAGATAAACACCTCATTATCACGCACGATTTCGCGCTAGAATTTTTGTCGACATTTATGTATCCGAGCCAAGCACACACCTCGTCCATTTGAGACTCGGTGCAGCTGGCCTGCGTCTCTACTAGTGCCCTACCAAAGAACAAAGAAACTGTCAGTTAAAGCTGATTACTCTACGTTTTAACATTTTTCCTTAATGCTCCTTCTGAATGGTTATGTAAGTGTCTAGCTAAGTGTTTTCATGAGATCACTTTGAATTCGTTTCGAAGTTCCTTGGTCAGCAAGTATAACGTTGATCCTGAAAGACCAAAAATTGGGAAAAAAGGATTACCCAAAAAGATCCAATTCTTGGCTGATCGGAAAAAAAGAACTCTTACTGTTACTGTTTCCTAATCTATTTCTTAGATATCTTAGGCTTCAACTAAGACAATCTCTAAAGCAACAAGTAGCCGTAGTTGTATGCATAATAATACACCGAATCTGCTCATCTAATAGGATTATTACCTATTGATAGCAGCGCCAGAAATCAGTGCGATATTACTTGCATAGCTTTTACCTCGTTTATCTCATAATTGACTTCCGGTACGATTGTTTGATGTCTAACTGCAGATTCTTTTCAGAAGAGCGACTCACCTTGTAGAAGTGACAAGAGAAGAGAGATGACCGAACAAGACCGGCCGCTGCTCGCACTACAGCTTCATATCATCGACACGGTCATATCCAAGATGTCTCACAGAGATATGATGACTGTTCGGGCAGTGTTCCAAACAGACACCAAGCGTTCATTCCTTTTCATTAATTCCAAGATTTTCAAAGATGTGTGATGCAGAAGCTGTTGAGTGTTGTAATAGATTTCCTTTAAGCGGTCCATTGAAAACTGTTGATTACTGCGGCTCAGCGAACTAAGCTGCAAAGTATTCGATAATGATGAACTCGTAAAGATGAGCACTTTAATCAACAAAACCTCGTTGATAGGACTGTGTTTA
The DNA here is from genome assembly GCA_019055375.1 of Parelaphostrongylus tenuis. NCBI lineage: Eukaryota > Metazoa > Nematoda > Chromadorea > Rhabditida > Metastrongylidae > Parelaphostrongylus > Parelaphostrongylus tenuis. The sequence goes on from JAHQIW010007347.1 coordinate 18,304, forward strand.
GTACACACAGTTATTTATGATCATATCGATTTACATCCTTTACATCATTCTGTGAAGTACGTGTGCTTCAAGATACGCGAGATATAGCGCGAGGAAGACCGACATTCGTGTGTAATACAAGAAAACTCTCATTATTGTGTAATGTATGTCCTTCAATGGCAAATTTCTAAGGAATACTGGCCTGAAATTAATTATGCACGGGTTTTAAGAGAACGTTTTGTATAGGCAAGTTGTACGAAAGCATAGTTCGATTTTAAAGAATTTAGTATTTCGTTTAAGCAATTCTGTTTCATCAGATACAAACAACATCGATCACACGCAGGTTATATTCGTGAATCACGAAGCTATGCATGATCACAAATCGACTTTTACAGCTCGGCGATAGACATTGGCGAATCCATAACTCGCTGCCGATCACCGTCGAGGAAATGCATAGATAGTTACCACATCTTGATGCCAGTCAGACGTAGTTTGAAAGTATTTCCCATACGAAACATGAGGTCATCTAGAATGCCATGATGTTCTTTGGTTTTCTTCTTCTAATAGTCAAAATATTGCTAGCGGTAGGTGGTGTTGTTACATTTGATGAACACTTTGCGTGAATAATACGCTTAAACGTTAATCAGGTGTTGGATTGTATTGTAATGTCTAATTTCAGGCACTCTGACACTTTATTGATCCATCTACATAGTGATTCTTTCCCCTCTGTGGGGATCTCAAAACTTATAGCGTTTGATTCGTTTTTTCGTCTTCTTCTTTAACGTCATGGAATACTGGTTGAGCGAGTCACCTTGCAATCTCGAGAGAGCGTGGCTCTGGCCTTCCATAAGAAGTTGCTTTTGAGTGCCGGAGAAGGTTTAAGAGTAGAGCTCGGTTCAACATGCTCTGCGACGAGCATCACAACCACTCTGCCACGGCGCCTCGCTTCTACACTGCACTCAAGAGATCGTCTTTTGACCACCTCGTGATTGCTCAATAAGGGTTCACCTGTATCACCCCCTATCCCGCTGATCGTCGAATGACTCGAGAGGACACCAGCAACACTTCCATTTTTCCCTATCACGTGCAAGAGTAGCCCAGTGGGTCCTCCTCGCTCTAGGAATTCGCTGAGCTTCACATTTTCTTCTATACCTTTCGTGAAGAAATCGGATCAACGAGTCGGTGGTATTCCTGGAAAGCGCTTGATGTCCCGAAGAATCCAGTTGGTAACGGCTCACGTCCATCGGTTGTCGCTGAAGCGCATCACGTGTCCGACCCACCTTATTTTCGATATCTTGGCGTGTAGAGCGGCGTCTCCGATCTTCGATCGTTGACGTAGGTCGGAACTTCGGATCCTTTCTCTAATTTGCGAGAAAGGGATACTCCTAGCATCGACCTTTTGACTGCATGTTCAAAAACTCCAAGTGATCTTTCGTCTTGCTTACGTAGCGACCAGGTTTATGCTGCATACGTTAGGGAAGGGAGAATCATCGAGTTGCAAAGGTGGGCACGGAGTCGAATGTTCTTTGTCCTCTTCACTAATCTTCGATGCTCTTGAACGTTCCCCATGCCGCTTGTTTCCTCCTACTCAACTCTGGAGCTAGGTCGCGATCATGTTAATTTCACGACCTAGACAGACGTAACTGGAATTTGAAGAATTTCGCTCCTTTGAGCGTGAATGGGCATTCAAAACCCATCCTTTCCTCATGAACATCATTTTCGTTAATTTTAGGGTTATACGGAATTATTCAATCAATTCAGAGGTTGATCGATATCCGGTCTTGGGAACAGACTTTGTTTTCTTGTTTAATGTGCAATAACCCTGTGATCCACCTGTACTGCTGTATAAGCAGAGTTCATTGTGGCTCCTTGTGTAATTGGACATGCACATTAATTTCCCATGATCTAAGTAATTTTTCTGATTAAGTGTTCAAATTTCTCATGGAAAACTGCTGTGCCTCGGTCAGTTTCCACCTCTTTGAGTGACACAAAAGCCACCACAAGCAGGCGCCGTCGAGGTCCGTCAGTAGGTTAGAGACTTCGTGGTCCTCCAAACTGACTCCATTGCGTTTCCTCCTCCAGTTAAGTCAGTGTATAAAGTCCCATTCTCTATGTTCATTTCGAATTACTTGTAGGCGATGTATGCGGAAAGACTCAGGCGCTTATATGTTACGCATTAATTCTGTGCAGGAAGGCATATCGTATTTTAGAAGAACTGGCAATTAGTGTAAATAGTGTGGAGGAGGGAGGGTCATCGTCTGAGTGGTTGTGATACTCGTCGCAGCTAGGTGCGAGACTGACCCCTACCCCTCAGCACTGTTTAGCGTCAACAACGGGCGTTTTTTGAATGCCGCAGTCAAACTCCTTTCATTGCAAGATGTTCTCAGCCAGTAATTTACAACGTTCAAGAAGATGGAAATACTGCTGAAATGGTGGAATTAACGGGATCTGCATAATGAGAAGAACATCGTGGCACGAATCAACTCAAGAAAGTGTGAAATTAAAAGTGTAAAATTCTCGCTTATTCAATGTTTGGGCATACGAATCATCAAGAGTTCACAAACAGCTTAGGTGCATACATCCTCTATTGCACGAAGACCATAAACTAACATGTGGGACAGCATGTTAATTAATTATATTAATTCTTTTCGTGTACAAGGAGGCAAATGAATATAGAACCTCATTTACTGGACAGACACTTTTCATATGAGCCCTAGTAATCATTTGAAAGCTTAAATCTGTAGCTAAAGCCCCACATGGCCGGTTTTCTCAAAAGTCTTTTGGGCGTTGTTACAGAAGGAAATCCCTTTTGTTCCACACGTGCGTATTTCTCGCCGGACGGAGCTCGTTTTTCGACTACTTGTAATCATTCGATAGCGTAATGTTAGCTGAATCCAACGTTGTGCTTATGACCTAAAAAGACCGTTTTTCTGAATCTCAACAGGAAAAATGAGATTGATTCACATGAGCGCACAAGTGGTCTTTGACCAATTCACGGACCGGTAGATGATTTTGCAAAATGGGCTGACGCGATGATCAATCGGTTCTCGAGTATATGAATGTGTGAATAAAATTTCGTAATATTTGAATGTTTTCAAACCACTGTTGGATGGAATTAGGATTCTGGCCATCTAAATTCCTTCAAAATGATCATAACGATGAGTTATCCGTATTCATCGCAAAAGAGAACTGTCTAAAGTCCTTTAATAATGGAGTCATGCGGTTCATTTGGACCTTTTCTTTCACAGCGGAAAAACAATTCTTAGTCGGATAACATAAGTCGCACATTCGAAACACCAGTCGAAAATCGTCCAACAATCGCATCAACTCACCTTGCCGCCCACTCAGCGGCCCATGAGTTGGCCAAAGACCTTACGCTTAGGAATGGTGCTCAAAAAACAAGCCGTTTGCTATGCGGTTAAAAATTAGTTCGCCAAGTTTTCTTCTAATTTCTTCTGGTGAGGTTAGAAGGGTCTGAGCAAGTAGTTGTGCTCATATTCAAACTTTGCGGTCGACATTAAAGGCAAAATAGTTAGGAGCTTTTTTTCTGCGGTGGCATTCTTGTATCGCAGAAATCACTCACTATTTTGCTTGTTTTTAGTTCCTTTCTAAATTTAATTTTTAGTGATGGCAGATGAATATTAGGAGAATAAATGCTTTGATTAGCAGGTTTTCACGGCGCACACTAAGTTAAAAGACGTGGGAGAAAGCCAGGATGCGAAATCCCAAAAGCGACGACTAAAACAACTTCTCAGTGAGTCGACATCGGCATCGACATCGAAGCCTTATGAGTGGGCAACGCTAGCGTATATCTATATAATATTAGCTGCTCTTGTAACAGCATTGTAACAGCCTGTGATGATGGTTATTTTCACCAGTTTCAAACAAAAGGCGGATCAGGAAAAACAGCCAATTTTTCATGAGTCAAAATTGTATGTGGCGTAAGAACATCTCGTATTCTCATGCTATTCCCAGGATTACGGAGAGCTGCTCTTTGCCCATTAGGAGTCCAAAGCGTACAATCTGATGATTTGTTGGAACGAGTTGATATAAGTCGGTGCGTTCTATAGTTTTTCTAATAGCTTGATATTACCTCAGAGATCTCCGGTCCTCAGCACTTCTTTCTCTTTCGGAGGCAACTCTTCTAAGCATACTAAGTGGTGAAGAGCGATTTTTTTTTAAATATGATGAGGTTCCATTTTCAGAACTATAATGGACGTGTGTGGAAATTTTTTTTGTATACAGACAATAATCTCAAAAGGCAGTAAGTTCTCCAAACACAGGAGAACTCAATCAGCTCCGCGGTATCTGTAGAGGATACAGTCTAAATCTTTCTGATCCTGTACTTAATGCCAATTTCTACTTTGCATATTTCTAATGCTTACTGAATTGCTAAGTCTCAATATAATTTCTCGTTATTCCAGCCAAAAGGCATTTGCAACTTTCGCCATCAAAACATTACAAGAGAACTGCTGATTCATAACAAACAGACTGACTTTTCAGTAATGAAACGTTGATGCATTGATGTAGTGCATTGCAGTATCTTGCCACGGTATGCTGATATGTTATCATGAAAACAATTTTTACTAGGGAAGGAACAACAGAATAAAGATATCTCATTCCTCTATGCGGCTATCAATTTACATTTGTCTTCTACTTACCGAGAGAAATTTGCATAGTCTTAGATCCATCCTCATTACTAATTGCAGAACATAAGATTGTCATGCCGACGCTTCGACATTTGTTATTCATTATTTGTGCCGCTTACTACTAAGATGACTCCTTGTGGGGCCATAACATACTGGAAGTTTCCCACAGATACTGAAAACCTTTTTGAAATAGTAGCGGCTATTATCATTGTAGCTAACACGAATATGTGGCACTTTTAATAGCCTATGGTAACTGCCTGTAATAATTTGCTGAATGCCACTTACAAGTTCATTTGTTACGTAACTGTGGCACTGTAATTATGCTTTTGGCACTTGATTGACACATAGCCGTCTTCTATATTATCCGAGGACAAATCAACGAACAACCCCCTATTGCTGGACAAGAACTTTTCTATAAAAGTATTAGTAATCATTCGAAAATTCAAGCTCTGACTACTGCGCTACGTGCTCCTTTTCTAAAAGCCCTTTTGTAGCGCTGTAGCATCGAAAACAAACTATATTTAATTCGGCTAATTTGAAGTTTCTTTCAAGGCTGAGAAACATTTCTTTTCAAATAATCAAAATCGCCCTTCGCTTTGCCCGTCACAGGCCAATCGATTGATGGCCATTGAACGACATTATGTTCTCGTCGCGCCCTCCCCACGACGTAGAATAGCCAAATTACTCATGCTCATGTGTGTAAATCAATCATATATTCTCTGCTACACTGCAGAAGAAATGTCTTTTTCGTAAATAAAAACGGCGTTAGAATTCTTCGAATTTTACGCCAATAATTGATTACTAGTGGTCAAAAGAAGGAACTCTGTCTTGTGGGAAAACGCGAGAAGAAAAAAAAAACGAATAGTGATGGGTATCAGCTCGCCAGATTATTACTGTTTTCAAGCCAGGTATCAAATCAAATTACAAGTGTATTATAATTATAAATGTGTCCTTGTGCATATACAGCATCCTGAGACTGCATTAGGTAAAATGCTTTGATTCAAGTAACTATGGAACACTAAGATCCAGAAACTCAACCGTAGAATAGTCATTTTGTGTTTCTTGAGTGACACGAATACCACTGTGTTTCCTGGATTATTTCCATTGTGACAGTCTTCAATAACAGCTTGTGGTAGTCAATCGGTTTTTAATGAGTATAGAATGATTCTTTTCTTTAAGGTCTGACTCTCCTTTTCAGTTATTCAGAGATTTGTGCATTATTGGCAAGAAAAAAAAGCAAGCATTGTCACTTATAACAAATTTCCTATGCAATGAAGTCTTTTGATCAATAAACAGCATACTGTAGTAATAATGTGACTACAGGAATTATTGAACTTTTTATTTTAGAGATGTGTAATACTCAGCTATATGAGAGACTTCATAGAATGCACGCAAACGGCAAATAGGAATTTTGAGGTGGATGAAGAACAATCTCGCAGTTATTCGCTAACGAACTTTAATTTCAAATATGAAAGAAATTCTTTCACACGCATGTCTTGGCATCGGCGGAACGTGGCTGTTCGATAAATGTGCATATTGACTACATTGCTAAATGTGGTTCTCAGAAAAATGTGTTGAGTTGCTGTGAGTAGTTTCCATCTTATGTCGTAACATATTCAAATACTCTAATTATCAGTCTAAATTCTTTCTATTTTGACTGCCACTTGCAGTGGTATGATCTTATAGTATACCCAATATGTGGAGTACTGTGCAAAAACGTTTGCGTCAGCCGGGATTCGAACCCAGATCTCACTCTTTGCGGAGAGCGCATGCTAACCGTTGCACTACCGACGCTCGTTGCTGCACAGCACTCTTATTTTTACGCTACAACGCTTTGTCTGCCAACAGCCAGCCGTCGACGGTCTGGTGGGGAAGCCGCTGTACAACAACTCTGATTATCGTTTTCTATCCCAGCAAACTCAAGAAGAAACATGGTGTTCGTCTATACAACTACCTCGACTATATAGATGTTTTGAAACACAGCACAAATCCGCAGAGTTGAAGGTGGTACTAGCTAATATTTGACCATTTTTTACCACAAGGTCGGCGAGTGTGTGTAGACGTTATTGTGAGAACACTATGCCTCAAATGATTGCAGATCTTCCTTATTTTGATGTTGTCCTTTATCATATTTCATATAGGTCAACAATTCGCGACATGTTTTGAAGGCAGGCCAACGTTTAATTGCAATTTATGTGAAGGTAGAATTCAATTTACAATCGCTGTGTAAATTCATTACTGTGATTTATTTCCGTCGATGAAATTCGTTCATACGAAGTGACGAAGCCGATTTCAGCCGTTACATCTTCCGAAGAGGTTGAGTATGCTGAATTGGGAGATATACTGCACTGCTGCTGCAGAGAAAAGGTGAATAACACTAAATTATTTGTCTCAGAGAGCGAAGTCACATCAACAACAATTACACAAATAGCTGAGTGATGCAGTGTAAAAATTTGGCAACACTGACTAAATCTCAAGTGTCTAGAAGGGAAAACATTCTTTTAATAAAAATAAGTTCATCTTCTGTGTATTCAAAGTTCGCGATACGTAATGCAACACTGAAATGAACTAGAGCTGTTCTTTAATTTGCAAAACAGGCGAAATAAATAAAAATTACTTTCATTTTCTAGTTTTGCGGTTTCATCATCGCTTTTCATATTGTTTCACTTACAAATGTACAGCACTAATAACAGTAACGATATAGGGTTTTTAGAAAAGGTACTACTGGACCTCATAAAACATCGTTTCACCATCAAGGCAAAAATCAGACTTACAATTGGAAGAATTTGAAAGAGATTACAGCAAATGTGCTCTGGTATTCAGCATAGGAATCATCCTGTGTATGAGGGTATTGTCGAGTGAGGTTTTTCATTGTAACGGTGCTATGCCGAAAAAGATTCGACTCTAACCAAAACCAATACGATGATAATGAACGAGGACGAAAGATTGTGAAAAACTCACTTAAATGTCAGCTTGAAGAGGACGAAGACGTCGAAACATTGATTAAATAAGGACAACTGATCAACCTATTTTCAAAATTCAGTCAATACTGGGAGGTTTTTCTTAAAAACAATTCAGGAAACGTTCCAACGTCTTCCTTTTCTTCAAAGTATATGATTCAATGGATCAACCATAACTGTTCTCGTCGTTCTGAGTCATCGTCTTCGTTGTCATTCAAGTCAAATCGTTCGTAAGCCACAGACTGAATGATAAACATCACTGTGATATCCTCTACGAATGCTTTCTATGCTGATATCTTGTCACAGTGATTTTTTCTATGGAGAATTATCCTCTTACTTGAATAGCATTTCTATTGAGCACGGCATTCATCATTATGACCTGTATCACCTGTCGTCTCGTTGATCGCCAAGTGATTCGAGCGGTCACAAGCAATACTTCCATATTTCCCTATGGCTTGCAATAGTAGCCCAGTGGGTCCTCCTCGCTTTATAAATTCGTTGAGCATAATGTCTTCCTTCTAGGTTTTTCGTGAAAAAAACCGAACAACGGGTCAGTGGTCTTTTTGTAAAGTGTTTGGCATCTCGAGGAATCGAGTCGGAAACGGCTGTCGTCCATCGTTGTCATTGATGAATGTCCAGTCCACCTTATTTACAACAGTCTGGCTTCTGCAGCGATATCTTTGATCTCTGATCGTTGACGTAAGTCGGAACTTCGGATCCTTTCCTTCATTTGCAAGATACGGGATCCTCCTGACGTCAACTTTTCGATTGCGCGCTCAGTAACATCATATGACCATAAATCCACTTTACGTAGGGACCAAGTTTCTGCTGCATGCAGATTACCACTCAGGACAGAGATTACCGCTGCTTCGAAAAGGTTGGCACACGAGTCGGGTCTTCTTTGTCTCCTCTTCACTACGACCTCGATGCTCTCAATCGTTACTCAAGCTTCTCATTTCCTCCGGCTCAGCTCTGTAGCCAGGTCGCCCATCATGTTGATTTCATGACCTAAGTAGACGTAACTGGAGCATTCGGAGATGTTTCTTGCGCTGAGCTTGAATGGCGCATTGAAAATCCATCCGTTCCTCATAAATATCGTTTTCATTAGATTTAGTCAGGAACCAATCTTTCTGTAGGTGTTCTCGGCATCAATCAACATTCGCTTCCGCCTGACTGATGACTGGTGTTTTGAGGACGATATCATCAGCGAAACAAAGATGGTTTATTTGTCGGTTGTCGATTTTCACTCCTATATCGTCTGATTCTAATGTTCCCATGGTACAGATTCGTCACTTTAGCCCGTTTCGATTTTGGCAACCTAGTTTGACCCTGAGATTTTAGCAGCCTCCCCCTACTCGTTCTACCTGGCGCTGGCTGCTGTACTGAGGGCTCCTTCGAGATCAGAGGAATGAGGCCCATTTTTATCGCCGTTTCGATTGCTTTTGATTTTCAATGTACAGCCTACTAGGTTTAAACGTGGGGGCTGTGTAACCACGAGTGACTCGCCAGGCTCTCTCGGAGGAGCAAGAGGACCTTATTTGTTGGAGGCGACTCCTAGCCTCCTTTCATATCCATGTACATGACCTCCCAGCCGCTTGATTGCAGGCTTTGGCCAATTTGACTCTTTCAGCACTTCAGAGACAAGGACCTCATCACGTGAGCTCACCTGCACCTATGGGAGGCATAAGATCGTTTTTGGCTCATATTTAGTTCTCCTATTCTGTCTTGGAAGCTATTTCGCCCGCTTATTTGTGAACAGCGCCGATGCGTACGTTAATGACGAGTCACATGACACCATGTAAGCAGCGTATTCGTCTCAGATCAACGCACTGAGATTTATGATTCAGGCAATGAAAGACAAGGGGCTTGCTCTTGTCTACAATCTGCGATCTGGTGAAGAAGCATGAAAATAGGCTTGGAAAACACATCACAGCTCTGTGTGAAAAGAGAGCCGTGACAGAGACAAAGATAATCATTGAAATGGAAACCGGAAACCGGCAACACTGTCACTTCCGATTAGTTGAAAATAAGAGAAGCTTGAGCGTCGACCACGAAAATGCAAGCCTTCTCACGACAAAGGATGTCAAGCATGAATATTCATTCGTGGAAAACTGATGAAACCCATTTGAAGGTGTACTAGGAGAAATTCATTTAGTACCTGGGTTCAAACGGTAAATTGGTAACCGTTTTGAGTACTCTCGATTCTTTCAATCCCGAAGATAAAAATCACGTGTCCGATGATTGTGTTGAAGAAACACAATTCGTACAGGAAGGAAATGTGCATGTCCATTTGTACAGATTCAGCTCGGTTAACGATTCAGTACATTAGATTATTGATGCTAGCAGAGCTTTGGTAAAACAAATTACTGAATTCAACACATTGAAAGGATTTTAGTTTGGTAACCTATTTAGGTATTTCAATTCTTTTACAACGCTTGAAGATCACTGGAACAGTCACTAGTTTGTTGGAACATGCAGAAAGAAGAGGACCGGATTAAAATAATAGGCCATTCAGTGAAAAATTTTGCGGAAGCAATGGACAGCCATACTGGACAGGAATGGCGGAACATGACGCTCGAAAGATACAGAAGATGTTATGATGATTCCGCAGCATAGACTCGATTACAGTTCTAGACAAAATTATTCGACGTTGTCAAAGTTACAATAACCGGATGTCGCTTGTAGTTTTATTGACCAAATAGCTGCCTATTACCCATATATTGAGAATATATGTAGATGGTAAATGCGTTTTCCACCTTTGTTTTCCAGTGCCTAATTTTACAATTTAGCTCTTCGTCTGTTCTTCTATTTGGCTACGTATACATGTTGCATGAATACCTGGAGAATTTTTAACGACTGGAAAACGAAGATCTAACTCAACGAGCTCAAATGTGAGCTGTATCGCAGCTCTCCTGCGCTGTTTGTACAACCACAAGTTATTGTTGATCGTTAGTGACTGTAGAGTGTCAGTGAAATAAATGTTTCGAGTAAATTATTTGAAACATTAGTAAGGCGTAGAAGTACAACTATAGACAACATTACTTACTTCTTCTCAGAGAGCTACTCTGCACACTAAATGGGCAATCTTTTCACACCAACTTCGGCTACTGCTAAAGACACCTCCATAAGACTTCTTGCAAGAAATCTGCACTTTGGGACGTGGTTTCGAGTTATACGCTCTTGAAGTTAGCACTTTTAGTGCTAGATGTACGTTTCAGCTTTTTTGCGAGCCTCATCAGTAGGAGATACTATTCGGTTACTCGCCTTTATGTTAGGGAATCAACTCCAAACATGTCGCGCTTAAACGTAGAGGAAAGATCACCCAAATAATGTTCCTCAAGAGTGATTATTGCCGATTGCCGTTTGCTTGGCTTACGGCTTGAAGTAGGACATATACAGAAGAAGAGCGCATATTGTAGTTTGCATTTATGATTGCATTACTTTGCAATTTTTTCGCTTGGTAGTCGGCATTATCGTTTTTATTTCCAGACTTAGTTCTATATATGTCATTATGGCTGAGATTCAAAAACATATGCCAACGAGAATTTCGAAAACACGGCATTTTCAAAAGATATCTTTTTCAAAAAAGCGCGCTATGGCCACGGAAAGGCAATTTTGCGTGCGCCACATGGTGGTATTATATTGCTGGTAGATTGCTTCTTTAGAGGATTAATCGTCTTGCTGGAAGCACCTGCTATTAATATAGCTTTTCTAAGAAAGAACTAAAACGGATTAGTAAACATAGCCTCAGCTTTGCCCTCTGGAGA
>JAHQIW010007348.1:0-95000 GCA_019055375.1 Parelaphostrongylus tenuis
ATTCGCAAGTATGTGTAAATGTGGTGACCGTTCACCCACGGCGCTAGCCTCCAGCCCGTCGCGTAAGCGGCGGTGAGCAGCCTATTGTGACTGTGGCTTATGCCGACGTCGATCGGGAACAAGGTTCCTGGTTCGATCTTTTACCATATGTGATTTTTTTTTGGTGTTATCCTTTTATTTTCAGTAAATATACTCTAATCGCTAACACATCTTATTACGCCATATTTCGTAGAATAAATTTGAAAAAGTGTTGGAGACGCTTTGTTATCCCATAACGTACTTTTCGTATCCGAATCTAGTGAAATGTTAGACAATTGAGCATTTTTTGTTGTAATACTTACGCTATAAAAGGACCTTCAATAATGAGCAACACCAAAAAAACTACAACAGAAGAAAAACGGCAATGAAGCGTCGTTTGAAGTGACCAAACCAGCAACACTTCTCTCGATAGGTGCCAGCGCGATTCACCGTCACCGCCGAGCCGCCGCGTGCGCAACGGGCGGAGCTAGCGCCGTGTATAGAAAGGTCCTCAATGTGTTAACCCGTTGGGAACTGGAGCCTTTTCGCTGTCCTCTTAGACTTTCAACAGTCGAATGAAATTGTTTTTATTCAACCGTTTTTTTTTTGCGGTGGTATGATGTTACAGATATATACCCAGTGTTATAGAGTGATGTGCAAAACTTTAGCGTCAGGCGGGACTAGAACCCGCATCTCACTCTTTTCGGAAATGTGTGCTCTATTTGTTACACTACTGACTCCCATTTTGCACATTGCTCTTTCTACGTTAAAGCGCACCGATCTGTCAGCCGCTAACGGTCAACGGCCTGGCCCGTGTAGTCGGTTTCGACATTGAACCCAGTCACGCTCGCAGATATTGGTTATTGTAGATCAAATGAAATTGTTTTTATTTAGCCGTTTTATTTGCAGTGGTACGATGTTATGATATAATACCCAGTGTTATAGAGTGATGTGCAAAACTTTAGCGTCATGCAGGACTAGAACCCGCACCTCACTCTTTCATGGAACGCGTGCTCTATCCGTTACACTACTGACAACTATTTTGCACATTGCTCTTTCTACGCTCAATTATACATAGTTATACTAGTTATAGCGATATAACTATAATTTTACATAGTTATAGCGATAATATTGTACATGGCGATGAAATATCACTATGTTTGCGGTCCTGAAACGAACGTTTGGAACGGTATTTTTGTTCTACAATGTGCAATATGAAGGACACCAGAGTTGACGGAATGTTCAGTATCGCAGTTTCATCTTAATGGGCCCCCAAGTTCCAATTTCTGAGTGAAAATCTTCACTGAGTGTCATCTATCTCGTCTTCTTCTAACTTTGACAGACTGAAAGCAAAGATTGTCCTACAATACGTCGGAGTTATTTGGGAAGCGAACCGCCCACTGACCGGTGCAAGTCAAACCACCTGCAGACTAAGCACGCGATTTTCTGACCGTGTCACTGCCGATATTTTCAATCAATATCTCTTGATTAAGAAGTTGTTTTTGTTATCTTTATGTTAAGTAATCACATCGTATCAAAATGGGCTAGCCTCATATTACTCGTTGTTCATCATAAAGCTGCTGTGAGTCAGCCTCTTTTGAGCTTGTTTCATTTTATCATCGTCACATAATTCTCGTAAATTGCTCACCAATGTTTGATTCGACTTTACTGCTTTTATTATTATTACTTTTTTTTTAGAATGTCGAGAGAATCACAAGAGGCTCCTATTGTGAAGCTGGTAACAAACGATAGGGAGAAATTCGATGTACCACGAGATGTCATCCGCCTGTCAACCACGATTAACACCATGTTGGAGCGTTTGGACATGGATAACGAAACAAACGATCCCATTCCTATTTACAACGTATCAGGTCGCATTATGAAAAAAGTCCTACAGTGGTGTACATATCACAAGGATGATCCGCCGAGCACGGATGACTCAGACAATCAAGAGAAACGTACTGACGACATTTCCAGCTGGGATGTGGAATTCCTAAAAGTTGATCAGGCAACGCTCTTCGAATTGATCCTTGCCGCTAATTATCTGGACATCGAGGGACTACTTGACGTGGCTTGTAAAGCTGTGGCCAACATGATCAGAGGAAAGACCTCAGAAGAAATACGGCGCACTTTTAACATAAAATACGATTTTACTCCCGAAGAAGAGGAGGATCTCAGTTAGGAAAGCGCTTTGTTCGAAGATTAAGTAAATTTTTAACGTATTTGACTATGTATTTTACCTGATAGACCATTTGTTTAGATTATATCGATTCATTTTGATTTTTCGATTTTTCAGATCGATTTTCCTATCGCTCCACTCGCTCCATGCTGGCATTTTAGTCTAATATTAGCGCGAGGAGTAAAGAAGTTCCGTTGCTGTTTGAAAGTGTTGCAACTAACAAGATACTTCACCCAGATGTTATGGATTCTGTAGTGTGTTGTCTTACTCGTGGTAATTGATGCTTTGTGTTGTACACCATAATGAATGATATGATGTGCACGTATTGAATATAAATAAAACTTTTAGGTGAAGTTCTTAAGAGTGATATCAAACGATTATAACGAACTCGATTCCTACCCTGTTGTTTTCTCGAGCAATCAGATTCATTTGACGGGGTAGTGACGATTATCTGGGAATACATGACAAAGCAAGCTAACGTTTGAAATTTGTTCATTTCAGGAATGTGATTTGTTTAGTGTTTAATTGGAGAAGGTACTTACGCCGTGAATCGCCTTGATTTTCGCATTCATTTCTCATAGATCAAGTCTCGGTTCATCGACCACACACATTGAATCACGCGGGAGTTTGGTAGCGTAGTGCTGTCAAGGTATGATTTTCCCTAGTGCATCTTCTCTATAGATTTTAGATTTTATCCGACAAATAAGGGCTTGTTATACCCATTTTTAATCGACTTAGTAATTTCGTTGGGATTGCATCTGATTTCAGAGTAAGTTGGACTTTTTGTTGTTCTTAATGGTGATCATGTTGTATTCAATGTTTATAGCTAACCACTAAGCGATTTTACATTGAGATTTGATTTCAATTCAACAGTGTCCTTCACTAAATGATTCACTACTACTGAGATAAGTCATCAAAATATATGAAATACTTGTGAAATATCAATGGCACTACGTAGGTAAATTTGTTATCGAAGTGTTTGAGACATGAACGAACTAATTCATCGTCAAAGAGACATATGGAACAGTTCTACTATCATCGGTTCTAAGTAGGCGAAGACGTCGAGACTCTAGCCAAATAAATCTCATTTGACAATCTCGTGTATTGGTTAGATCATGAAAGTAGCCTTTATTGATCGATAATGTGGAGCTTGAAGGAAAGGTGGTCTCTGAACATTTTACGTCCGACTTTTTTGGTCAGTTCTGCTCACAATATATCGCAAATATCTATAACTGAATGTTATTCAGTTCGCCATCGACGTTATCATTTCATAATGCCAGTAAAATGCATTGCTTCGGTTTTGCTTATTAGTAGAATACCAAATAGTCCTATTTAGAAATTAGTTCACTGTTGTTCTACCAGGTTGAATTAATAAATCATGTTTTACAAGGTTTCATGGATTTTATTTTGGTATTCGATCCTTCGTTACTTTGTTTTAGACTACTAAAACAGCTTTTTATTTGTCCGTAATTCATGAAGGAGGGATGCACGTTTATGATCTGGCATGAGCTTGAGGGTATAACATTAGGTTATTAGGTATTATCTACTTTATAGAAAATTGCTAAAAGATTGTCGCGTCTCTTCCATATGTGGAAATGTGACATCGAATCACGTAGATTCTGCTATTTAATTTATGGTTTTCTTCCCGTTCTAAGAAAAACATCAGGTGGAACGGATGATTCTAACGCTGTATAATATTCTCTACTTGTTTATAAGCTTTTCGTGCACAGGCTTAGGCTACTTAGGTTTACGTTTAGCATCGGAATTGTTTACAGTATATTAAGGTTTTTCACAAGTGCTATAGCAATGAACACCAAATTTATAAACAAGAATTAATTAAAATTGCTTACCAACACTCAATGTATTCGCCATCAGCCTGAACACATTACTGCCTTCTCTCTGGCAAAAAGTCAAAGCCGCTCTATCTAGAATTTTTTGAGCTTTCTTTTGATGCCAAATTGATCCATATTTGCCGTATTAGCAAGGAGGCCGAAACGCTATTCGCCTGGAGACAAATTTCTCGAGCCTTTGCGGGATAATGTGCTCGAAAGCGGTTTTTCCATCGTACATCCATTTTGTAGCCGTAAAGCAGCAAAATGTGACAAAGGTCTCGTTGAGTTGGCTATGATGCGACAAATATGGACAAATTTGGCACTAAAATAAAGTACAAAAAAAATTTCGCTCAAACTGTATTTTTTTGTTGCCTGAGAGATGGCTGACATGTGTTGAGCTGATGACGCATATTATGAACATTGTTAAGCAAATTAATTACTACTGGCTGGTAAATTTGGTGTCTATTGCTTCAGTGTCAGACTATTGAAAAGACCTAATAAAATGAAAATAAGAACTTGAGCTCATAGAACGATAGGACAAAGTTGCTTTTACAATTCCATTTCTAATCCTGTGAGAACCTCGAGTCATTTTGATGCTCACCGCGCGACGTCGAATCTCACTCAGCTACTGTAACGGCGATGTCGCGTCTCGTGGGCAAGCACGCAGGCAACCAGATACGCTGCGACGTAGTTGACGGCCCGACGCCGCCTGCCTATCAACGCTTGTCCTCAGAGGGCTAAACTCAGAAATCTCTTTGAAAAAGAGACATAACTTTTCAAATATAAACGAAAATCCGCAGTACACCGGAATCGAATGTGAAACTCGATATAAAAAGTTCAAGGATAAAGTTCTCGGCGTTGATCAATCCCTGAGGGTTGCGCCATGCATTCGACTTCAACTTTTAACTTCGTTTGAGGTGATTGAATGCATATCTGGCCTTTACAATGACTCGCGGTGGCCTCCCGCTGAACCGAGTCAGTGCTGCTTATCCTCCCCAGACAAGTATGAGACCTGCCTGGTACCAATTCACGGACCTCGGAGGGATGGATGGTTTGGTGAGCCATGAGCGCGAGATCGAACCATTGACTTCGTATGCGACGCAGGGCACCTTCAACCACTGCGCCACATGCGCTCTGAAACTCAATATATTCGGGCAAATACAGCGCAAAGAAAAAAAGGCTTTTCAAAAACCAGGTACACTTGAAATCTTAACGTTGAAATTTTGGAATAAATACTGAAAGTCTAGTGAAAGAGCTCTCTTAGCAGAAAAAGGTTTTCCAAAAGAATACGTTTTGATAAAGTACCCAGACTTTTCATATCAAATTTAGGTTTTGTTCATTTCTGCTGTTAGTGGGATCTACCACATTTGCCTTGATAGCGATGATTTCAATGTTAGACAAGTTTTACATGGAGTAGACATCTTTAGTTTTCTTAAAACGCACTGAATTCCATCTATATTTTTTCTTTTTTCTGCATTTAGGGTCTACGTCACGATGGATTTAGCCATAAGGTTTACAACATTGATTTGATTTCGATCTCATAGAAAGGATGATGTATTGGGTCGATACGAGTATGAGGAAGAATTGAAGATGTTTTATGGACGGCTCGGACTCCGAGGTATTCTGTATGCTTTTTTGGTTAACCTTTCCATTAGTTTATAGGATGTCCTTTCTAAACCCCCCATTGTGTGCGAGTCTTTCGTCTGGACTATTTGGCAAGGTATATATATATTGGACTGATCGCTCACAAAATAGATTCTTTGTACATTGGCGTAATTTTTGCAAGGTTGATTATACTCATTATCTAATTTAACATACAACATTTAAGTTAACAAAAATCGGTACTATTTACACACGACTTCTTGTTGTCCATGGTGTCAGCAAGCTTCACGCATTGACCTTCAACCTGCATAATCGTCATATGTACTTTATCGGTGGGTGCATTGACCTCAATGTTAAATGATCTGATTGTTTTGTTTGACTGACCGTTCTAGATAGTAGGCATGGAATTTCGCATTGAAAATTGTGAACTTGGCGGAATGAATCGAAGAAAAGTAGTATGCTATTATTAGACTGAGTTGTTTTTGCTTCAGCATATTTTACTAGGTCTTGTTATTTCTAGCATAATATTGGGTTGTCTCATGAATAATTTCACACTTTTCTAAATCAGTTTTTCTTCCTACGTAAAATCGTGCCAAAAAGCTGTGGTATATTAGGGAATATTTAAGTGGCATGAGCAGGTATTGGGATACGACCATAGCACCATCGCTCACCATCTAAGTTAAATGGATTACTGCAAAGTGATGTTCGGGTAGGACAACTCAAGCCTTCACCCACCACCTCACATTGCAAAGTTGACGCGCCACATTTTGGAGCAACTGTGCTGGACCACTTAGCTACATAGAACGTATAACCTAGATATTTCTCCATCAAACTGTCATTTTTTCGCGCCCCTGAAGCAGCACCTTGAGCGAAATTGTTCAAGGACTGCAGCCGGCTCAAGAGTGACCTCAGCAACTTCGTTGGCCGCTATCTCGTTGTTTGTCGTATGAAAGAATCCAATCTTTTTATAGCAAATGAATTCTATCAGTGGTCATGATGGTGACTATTTGTCCTGACAGCATATTTTAAGCCTTTCATTAGATCTGTTATGACTTATATAAAGTACCAGAAACGTGTTCCGCCCTTTCATCTTCCTCAGCAGCACGATGCCTTTCGGCCTAGTCACTCCCTTGTAAGGAAATTTACCCACTACGTATAAAGGAATCGACGCCGAATTATTTGCACTCTGTGTATAGTGAAAAAATCACCGTGGCGTTCTCTCACAGTGGCTGATTGTCGATTGTTGTATACTTGGCTTTCTGCTATTTCGCCAGTACATATTATATATATATATATATATATATATATATAATATATATATATATCAAAACTTTCAATCTGCAATTTTTAGACCTCGCTTAAAATATATAATATATCTTGAAAAAGCGCCTGAAATATGCTGTAACGTTGTATAGTATGTTTTGAAACAGACCTTGAAATAGTCGATCGAAAGTGTTAATATATGCATTTATGCGTAAACAGATGTATATATATATATATATATATATGCATATATACGTATCATATTTAAACATGTGTATGCACACAAATGCGCATATACACACATATATACGTGTATATATATGTATACACACGTGTTAATATATACAATATGTACATATATATATATATATATATATACATACATACATCTGTATATATACACAACAGCTATATTATATATCAGTATAGTGGCGTAATAGCTGTAAGCCAAGCAAACGACAGTCGACTTTCATCAGCTTTGAAAGAAGGCCACAGTGGTCACCTTACCGAACGCTGAGTTCTATTACTTCGGGGTCGATTTCTCTGTGTAGGGTATATATTCCCATACAAGGAATTGTTTGAGCCTAAGGCACCGTGTTACTTATGAGGCTGAACGGCAGAAGCAGGTGCCCAGTACTTTATGAGTGTCATAACAAACCTCATGAAAGGCTTAGAGTACGTTGCCAGGAAGTATCAATTTTAAGCGAAGTCTCAGAATTATCTTCTGAAAGCGATGATTATTTCTTCGCTTGATTGCTGACAAAGTGTGGAAGTGCGAAGGAATTCATGGGGCGACTAAATACTGTGTTGATATAATCCTTATTTTCAAATCGGATAGGTTTGACAGGCTGCTCTTGTGTGCTCGATTTTAAGCTGCCATAATACTTGGCTTAGCTGTCCATTTAATGTCGAATCTTATCGAAATTAATTTTAAGGATTTTTTTAATCCGATTTAGATGAAGCTTGATCAGTATGCATCGCCTAATGGTATAGTTTTTGACTCCAGGAATAATTCGTTCTGTTTTTTTTTTTAGCTTGGCGTCTTTGCTACCTTTTTTCTCTTACTTTCAGACTGCGCTTTTGAACGAAACTTAGTCAAAGGTTATTGGTTCTACAACTATCAAGATGTCACAGCCTTATCTAATTTCCATTCTAAATCCGTTTTGTTCAAGCATTCCTAAAGAACTTGAATTTTTTCCATTTCCAGTTGTTCAAGAAGTTTATTTTTTTCAGATCAGGCGCTGTATTGTATTTCCTTTGCTGGTCGAACGATTATGCGTTTATCAACGAATCCAACAAGTGGTGAGTTTGTCAAATTGTTCCACGAACGTTTCAGTATTATAGCCTTTTCGCCATTTATGTCTATTCACTTACTGTCATTAAACCTTCGCGGCCAATGCTATTGAATCATCGATTTATGAAGCGATTGGATTAGTGGCAATTTCTCTCCACACAGCAATTTCACATGTTAATAGCTTCTCGGAGACTAGACACTCCCACTGATGCATACTTAGGTAGAAATTTTTCCTTTCAGTCTTAGCTTCCGTGGTGATTTTTTTATTTATTCTTTATTTATTTTTTATTTAGATATTTTATTATTATGATTACATGTATTTTATGTATTATTTACGATATTAAGTCTTTGCTATTACGATGGTCCTTAATGGTGTTTCGCCACAGGAGCTCTTGAAATAATATCCCCGGTGGTCGTTTTGCCCTCTTCGCTTACTTCCCCGATTTGAGTCTGCGTAGTTGCGTGGAGTCATATACTCCACGGCGGGGTACCGTTGAATTGAAGTAACTTCAATTGGCGGTCCACGACGGTCGCAGTTGATTATCCACAATATTACATTCTTTCTACTTAGGTTTACGTGGCTTTCGTGTGTCCCCATCTTCTGGATAGGAACACCACTGAAATAAGCTGTCCTCATTTGGCAATGTTTTTCATACAGTACATTTGTTGGTAGACTAATAGTTCGTTGATAATGGTGTTATCATCTCATGATATCCCAGCTGTTATCATTGAACAATCGCTCCAACCACCATTTATGAACGCGTACTGGAGAGTAAGTTTGCTTTATATGCGGTGGTACACGATAGGTGATTCAGCTCAATGTGACCACGATTGCTTCCAAGAAGGTTCTTATACAAGTCTTACCTTGTTCACATTTCTTCGCCTTTGCCTCTTTCGAGTAGCGACAGTTTCAATCAGTTGGCCACAATTGATGTCTCTTTGGACTTGGATTTACGTGGTTGCGCTCAGTCGTTCCCTTCGGAGGTAAAGGACCGTTGAAGTGTAATAACTCCACTCAGCGGTCCGCGATCGATCCAGCTCATTGTGCACAATCGTGCTTTCTTTCCACTTGGGCCTACGTACTCTCGCGGATCCGCATCTTGCGAAGAGGAACACTAATGAAATAAAATGACCTCACTCAGCAGTGTTCTTTCATACAGGAAAGTTGTTGATTGATTAATAGTTCGTTGATAGGAATGTTATCATCTCCTGATATCCCAGTTGTTTTCAATGACCTATCAATCCAACCTTGGTATATCAACGCGCTTTGCAGAGTGAGGTTGCTTTATATGCGGTGGTATACGTTAGGTGAATCAACCCCAAGTGACCACGGTCGCTCCCAAAGAGGTTCTTACACAAGTCTTACCTTCTTCACGTTTCGACGCCTCGGTTCGAATCTAGGAAGTTGCGTGGAGTCATGTACTCCACGGTGGGGCACCGTTGAATTGAAGTAACTTCATTTCTCGGTCCGCGACGGTTCCAGTTGATTGTCTACAATTATACTTTGTTTCCAGTTGCGCCTACGTGCTCTCGTCAATCCGGATTCTTCGGAGAGGAACACCACTGATATAGACTGACCTAAACTGTTATCAGTGAGCAGCCATTGCACAACCGCCGTGTAAAAACGCGTAGTACACAATGAGGTTACTTTATATGCGATGGTTCACATCAATTGTAGCAGCGCAATGTGACCACGATTGTTTCAAAGGAGATTCGTGTACAAGTCTTACGTTGTTCACGATGCGGCGCCTTTGCTTCCTTCTGAGCCGTGACAGCTCCAGTCAATTGGGCACAATCGGTCTCTCTTTCGCCTAGGGTTCATGTAATCAGGTTCAGTCGTACTTTCTGGAGTAGAGCATCGTCTAAATAAAGTAACATACTCTGCGACCGTCTTTTATAGCTGTTGGTTTGGTGATAATTCGTTGATAACAATATTATCGTCTCTTGATAACGCAGTTGTTATCAGTGACCAATCACACGAAATGTGCATGGAAGTGAAATGCAGAGTGCGGTTGCTCCAACCCAACGATGCATTACATCAGGATTCAGCCTAACTGCTATTGTTTTGCGCATTTGAGGTTCTCATGAAAGTGTGGAAAAGAATGATGGTTTCAAAGCGGTGGATTTGGTGGCGTAGTAGTAGCACGTGCCCTCGGTATGGATGGGACGCTGGTTCAGTTCGGGGTCGAATGTTATACATTTCTTAAACTCCTAGGTTCATAGTTATATCGTCGTATCACTACTTTGATAAGGCATTGAAAATAAGAAGTTTCGTTAGATTATACGTTTTGGATAGCTGTCTGCTTGACTGGGTTTGATGCCCGTATGTGCTTACCCGATCATACCTGTTGATGGTTGGCTGCTGATAGGTGCGATAGGTTATATCGAAGAAAGGGTGGTAGGAAGGTGATGGCTTCGGTGATGTAGTGGAAGCGTTTTCCCTTCGGTATGCGTGATACACGAGTTCAGCTACCGTCTGGGGTCAAATACATTGCATCTCTCTCAATACTCTTAGATGTTTGACAGACGTTCTTCAAAGAGAAGGGATTTTCTTTGATTCGTTTTTCTGTTTATCTTAGTAGGGTGGCTTTACGCTGAAATTGATTCCATGAGTACAGTAATGTTCCAATGTAGAAAGAGTCAATTCAAGGTCAACGGACACTTTTTTCCTATCCAACGAAAGTCACATAGATGTTCTTTTTAACTAGGCTAGAACTCAACGTTCGATATTCGAATTATGACCAAGGACATTTGTACAGCCTTTAGACCTTCAGGGCCGCTGATCACTCGCTTCTATTCAAACTATCATAGTTTACATTTAGTGGTCACGCACCAGGTTTGGCTACTGTGGCGCCACACACTGAAACATAATACAGTCAAATTTTTGATGAACTTTGTGTAAGATACTTATTTTGGCAGCATTTTTGGTCAATGGACATTTTTTGCTGACGTCTACCATCAGAGGCCAACTCTGTCTGCGAATAACTGACTTAATATGTATCATTAATTGAATTCTTCTCATTTCAACCGTGTTTAGCGGCTGTATGATGTTGCAAATATAATACAATAACAGTGAGTGATGTGCCAAACTTTGGACGTCAGATGGGGATTCGAACCCGCAGTACACTCTTTCTGAGGGCGCGTGCCATTCACTGCACTACCTACGCTCGTTCTGCCATCAGTCTTTCTGCGACACATTTGTATCGATCTATCAGCAACCAACTAACCGTTAACTATCTAACCTGGCAAGACGATATCGGCATTGATGCCAGTCAGGTTGATTCTAAGCGCTTTAAGCGGTGGTATGATCTTACAGATACAAATCTAATAATGTTGAGTGATGTGCAAACTTTAAACGTCGGATGGGATTCAAACTCGAATCTCAACCTTTCCGAGGGCGCGTTTTAACAATTGCATTGCTGGCGCTGGTTTTGCCAACACTCTTTCTGCGACGCAATTGTATCGGAAATGGTGAAATGCGGGTTTGATTCCCGTCTAACATTTAAAATTTTTGGATCTTTCAACATTAATGGATAACTAATTATGCTTTGAGATTCCGTGGAGAATGTTGATGGTAATCCTAAACGCTTCTCAGTCGCTCCATTTGATTGAATGCATTATGGAACTATATCAGGTGTGGGATCCTCATAAAAGCGAACATTTACGCGAACACATGTGAGCTTCGTCTGTATGAATATTATGGTTAGAGTTTGGCCTGTTATGGTGTGGATAATTGCTCGCTTCACTAATCACATGAATTGCTAGCAGTGCTTAGGTGTTTGCCATCGTTGAAAATTAGCAGTCAGAAGGCAGCAAACCTTTTAGTATACGAGGACTGATTGTTGCCTGTAATGAAAACTAGTAGCGTCGTATTGCTCACTTGGAAGCCATAGTCAACCTTCATATAGTACAACATCGTTGTTATTGCTCTTACTAGTCTTTAAGGAAGATCTATGCGCTTTTGTGGGTCAGCAAAGCAAAATTCTTCTAGAAAAACCTACTTGTTCACCCAGTAGCGCTTGCATCAGTGAATCAGTTCGTTGAGTTGACAGGGCATTCTTTTCTTTCGGATATGTGACGCTGGGTAGCTGGAGAAAAGTTTGTGCAGTCTTCTCTTCCCATTCTCAAGGAAAATAGTCGCGATGTTGCTAATTCTGAAGCTCTGGTGCTAATTATCTGTACACATGTCGACTAAAAACCAACTTCAATCAGAAATCTTCCAGTGCTCCAGAATGCGCCCAAGGTTCCCAGAAAAAACCCTAAGGACAACAGAGAGACTTTATGGCAATTTTCATCTGGTGTGGCTAAATGATGGCGCGGTCTTTTCCTATGCCACGCTCGGATACGTCGTTTGGATGCCTCGTTTTGCCGTTGTGTTTGGTATACTGGACGAGGTGATTTCTTCTGCTTCACTTGGATACCTCGTTTAGATGCCTTGTTTTGCCGTTGTGGTTGGTATACTGGAGAGGTAGTTTCTTATGCCTCGCTCGGATACCTCGTTTGGATACCTTGTTTTGTCATTGCGATTGGTGTACTGGCAAGGTCTTATTTTATACCTCTCTAGGATATTTTGGCTGGATACAGTTCAGCCAATACACCAGGAATATGCTAGTTGGTGACGTAGTTTGGCCAGTGCAGGAGATTGTAGCGGCCTCAGTAGCGACACGAGATCGAATATGATTAGATCGATGCACCAGGATATAGTAGTCTCAATTTGGAGAAGCTCAAGCAAAAGAGCAGGACTATATGATTGGATGCCATCGGACCCGACACGGCATCTGTAAGCGAATTAACTGCTGTCGAGACAACCGGATACTTGTCAGTTATGGCCACCGCCGGTGTGTTGAACGAGGTGGTCGTTGCGTCGTAGCCGCTCTACTAGGAAAATTGAGACGATGAAGTATGCCTTCACGATGCATCTCACCTGGCGCATGTACCCAAATTCGACCTCGAACTTCGATCTGTTGTGAACCCATTTGTCGACTGTTAGTAACTATATGTATGATTCCATGGGTTGTTTAGTTTGGCAAACCGTCCAGATTGAGTGTTTCCAACAGCACTCTCTGTTCTGATAATGCAGCATAATTATGCAGTAGACTTGCCAACGTATGATCACATTTCTTTTCACCAGCATAGAACGATTCGTCGCTCACCTTGCCCATCAACGCGAGATCTACAGTCTCCAGTTGTGAGGGATTAGATACTACAGATACTACAACAATCTTTACTTCATGTTGAGATTGACGGTTCAGTCGTTCAATATACAAACTCCAGATGGTATTTCATATGTCCGAAATCTTTTAATGAATAACGCACTTATATGTAATTGGAGCTGTAAAAGAGGATCATATGTAATTTTGCGGTACTTGTATTATAAGGCAACAAATGGAAAACCGATCTTAATCGCTCGAGAGAAACTTTTCAAAGGAGTGTTAATAGACATTCGAAAGCTTAAATTTCTAGCTACAGCTTCACATAGCCGGTTTTCTAAAAAGCTTTTCTGAAGAAAACCTATGTGTTTCACGCATACATTTTTCTCGCAAGGCAGAGATCTTTTTTCAGACTTCTAGTAATCATTCTATAGCCTAGGATTGAAGGATTCCAAAGCCGTGTTTATTTTCTGGAAAATCGTTTCTTTGCAAAGTAGCAGAAAAAACAAGATTGAGTTTCACATATTCGGCTTGCTATCTCACAAACTAATCCACGGTGAGGTAGGAAAGAGGGCACGGTGGTGGCCGCAGATTTGATGCGGCAACCGACCGCGATCGATTGGCTGGCGCTACGAAGAAGTACGACTTTTGTTATTCAATTACGACTTGCTTCTCCGCTTTGAATTACTCCATATTAAACGTATTACTCTGATATAGCGAAGTAGCAGTCAAATAGCGCAGCCGATGTAAAACCCAGTTTTAATTGGAATTTTACAGCGTTATGAAAGGATCTCTTTGGAAAACCGGCTAAGTTGCTAAACACTGCTTTAGCCAGAGATTTCGGCTTTCGAATGATAACTAACACTTCTATGAAAAGTTCCCCCTCTAGCGAGTGAGATCGGTTTTCATTTGTCGTCTCATAATGGACAAGAACCTATTTTTCTGTGAGGGTTTGGAATCTGGCGATTAGTTGCTTGAAACGGAAAAGATCGCAGTGAAACTTTTTTTATCAATTTGATTTTACATGCAGTGATCGAAAAAGGAAGTAGTATATGGTCTATTCGGCAAACAAATAGGTGTAAAACGGACGTGCCGCTTACTTGTGTAACTGGGTCAGTCGTCGTCCACTTCCCTCTTCGGTTTCGTATTTCCTGTTTTTCCTCTATATCCTAGTGGTTTTTTCTATCCATGTGATGGTATATGTGGGAGCACTTTCTCGAGAACCTGCGGTAATTTTCTATTAACACCTTCATATTTCTACCTTTCGAGAGCAGCTTCTCTTTTGTTTTTTCCCCAGACTTTAAGAAACTATTTGAGAGCATAAATCTCGGAGATTCGAAAAATCTGCTTGTATTTTAAAAAGGCTCTGAGAATGAGGGGTGAGTAAACAGTGGCCTCTGTGGTGCAGTGGTAGCACGCATCGTGGGTATGGACAATACGCGGTTTCAACTCGTGTCTGAGGTCGAATTATTACTTACCACTCATTTTTCTTAGGTATAATTGAAAAGGTTTTTTTGATGGGTTATAGCAGAAAAGTGAAGTTATGTTTCACACTTTGCGCACATTATTACGAAAATTTTCCTTAAATATTCAAAACATTCTTCTCCGTTTTGCAAAAAATTTGTACGCTTTCTGCATTAGAAAGGTAGAAAGAACCTTGTTCTATCGTTCTATAAACGTAAGATTTTACTTTCACTCATATTGCCAAATGGGGGTGCCGTGGCTGAGTGGTAGTGAAGCCTGTTGTGGCGATCGTGAGATAAACTCCGCCCCATAACACTCTCTTGCAATTCTCAGCGGACGCCTCATGGAACGCCACTGCTAGGCTATCCCCGATATTCTAAGGAGACGTGCTCAATCAGTATTCTACGATGTTCAAGAAGAAGACGAAATAAAAACGAATTGAATGCTAGGAGTACTTGGATCCTCGCAGTAAAAAAAACACTAATAAGATGGATCAACAAAGCGTCAGGAAATTTCTTTGCAAAATAAGCCCGTTACTAAGCATAAGCAGCATAGGCCTGAAGACGCGAAATGTAATTTTCTTTTCGCCTGTCCAGCGCTCTGTGAAGACCTTTTGAAAGGTTAAATTAGTCTTAGAATTATCTAAATTCATGCTATCAGATAACCATCAGAACTGTTTTGAGAGACCATTTTTCAAAGCCTGCCCACCTCGGCGCCGCACATCGAGAAATTCCATCCAGGCAGCAATATGAACACCCTAACTGAGCAAACTGGGCCGAGTATGAAGCGCAGTTTTATCCTCGCTTCTGTAACACGCTGAAAGGCTTTTTTAGGAATTACTTATGATTTTAAAATTGCCGAGATTTAAGCTATCGAAAGGCCACTAAATGTTTGGAAAAAGCGAAAAAGGCGCATTTTCCAGAGGAATGGATAATGTTCAGAAATTCGTCTTGCGAATCGTTTCTTCTACGCTTTAAAATTTACTTACTCGGAATGCTTGAAGGTCCCGTCTTTATGATTTGTGCGCATCCCAGCACATTTTCCATTCATCTCATTCGATTGTCGTCCATAATGGTGGTTTAATTCAAGCATGGTGGCTCACGCGAGTTTCACATCGTAATCTGTATAACATCAGCAGCTGCGAGTACAGCTGATTAATTCTTTCTACAAGCACGTCCGTCAACACGTGGGTGGTCGTCTTCGGGATCAAGTGTAACCACGTGGAGTCCACTCTATAGTTCATTTTGCCCAGCGTTGTGTGATCTTCCTCTTGTATGACCAGTAAATCCAGTAAATCCGTGCTTAGTTGTCAGTCTATATTTTCATAAATCGAGGAGATGAGATAGGTTTTGGAGATATACGCTGCGCAAGCCGGCTAATCTTGTGAGTACCGACTGAATCTCCAAAGACATCGTTAAGCGCTAAGTGAGTTGTTCGCAGTAGTCTTGACGTGATCGAAGTATTAGCCGACGTCTCTGTTGCATAGTAGAGCGCTGGGAGGAATGTTGAATCAAAAAGGTTAACGTGTAATTTTCGGCTTGTTGCTTAGTTGGTAAGAGCCCATATGACACAGTGGTTAGAGGTGCTCTGCATTGCACATAAGATCAGTGATTAAATCTCGTGCTCATGGCTCACCCGGTTATTTTTACGGGATTGTTAAATTGATACAAAGACTGTTCCAGACTTGTCTGGGATGATAACTAGCGGCGATCTGAACAGCGGGACGCCACCGGGAATCATTTGTCAATATCGGAAATGCATTCAATCATCTTAGATAGACTTAAAAATTTGAAGACGAATGCATGGCTCATCCCTCCAGGTATTGACCAATGCTAAGAGCTTCATCCTTTTTTTTGGTCAGTGGCTTCTTTGAAAGGTTCGGATGCGGCCCACGCTGCTCTAGTTCTTCTGTCAAATTTCTGCTTAATATCTGGTTTTGCCGATACCCTTCTCCTTTTTCGCCATCGTAATGTGTTATGTTTCAGGAAATTAATCTTTTAAGGTATAAAGTAAAATAAAATGCTTTATTTTGATCACTCAATGACGTCGAAAATAATTACGTTTGATTGCTTTGCTTCTCGGTCTTTTTCTATCGACTCATGATCCTTCTCAATGCTGACGGAGTGCCGAAATGTGTATGCTCGATTGAATTTGAATTGATGTATGACGGTCGAACGTGCGGAAAACCTTCAGCCCACTTTGTTTCACTCCAGATGGTGTCGCAGTCTAGAGCTTCATTAGGGATGTTGGTTTCATTTTATTTTTCAAACATCTTCTCACGGTTCTCTTCTTTTACATTTTCTAGACCAACGAAATTCGATTTACTGGATATATTGAATGTCACTGATCCTCCGACTACCGCTGACCTTGACCAGGTGAGAGCGAAAACTGATTTATACGCATTATCAGTGTTAAGTGTATTCTTCAGCGCGGTAAAAATATACGATGTTCGGTTATTCATCGTCCGACTGGGTTATATCAGACAAGTTTCGCTCACTGAATCTGTCTCAGAGACTGTTGTTGATGAGCCTAGCCTAAGTGGTATGCATTCTCTATCTGTGGATTAGATGTCAAGAAATATCTATTGATGAGATAATTACTCTAATATATTAGCGATCGAAAATTTTTGTCTGCTCGAACTGTAGTTTAAAACTGCTTCCTTTATGGAGCGCAGGTGACGCAGTGGTTAGAGACACTCTGCCTCGCACCTAAGGTCGATGACTCGATTTCCCTCGGTAAATTGGTACCCAGACTGGTCCAAGATTTGTTTTGGATTACAAGCAGCACTGACGCGATACAGCGGTAGACCAACGCCGAGTCGTTGTAAAGGCCAGATATGCATTGAATCATCTCAAATGAAGTTGAAAAATGGAGACGAATGTATCGTGCATTCCTCAGGGATTGAATAGATTCCAGAGCTTCATCTTTTTTTTCCTTTTTGACGGCCATGAGCTCGGATCTTTTATTACGTCATCCTTTCCGGTGTGTCTAATTCAGGTCAAATCGTATTCGAGGCCGTACTGAAGTTTGTGACTACAGTTGAAGGTATCGGCGAACATTAGTATCACGGTCGATTTGTCCGACCTTCCTGATTGTTCATCCTCTGATTGGATCTCTTTTCTTTATTAATGAGCAAAGCTACACTACGATAAAGGTAATTTTCCATTATCTGCTTTTTTGTAATTCTCAATGTATATTTTTGTTCATAGCTTATGCCGCTCATCGGTGATACTCTCGGTGGAGTTGACATTGTAGGGGAATTAACTCGTGTCCGTGATCTTGCACTTGACTTCAAGAAGGACATGATTTACTGGACAGAATTTGATGGTTTTGTTGCCTGTATTTCAGCTTCAAAACTAAGTGGTCGGTGATATTAAAACTACTGTGCGCTTATTACTATGTCAAAATACACTTTTGAGTATAGTGTGATCAACAACATCACGTGTGCTTATGTTTGAGGCTCGTATCGAGAGCTGTTATACGTAAGAACGGATGCATCTTTTCCATTTCAATGATAGAATATACTTTTTTAATGACAAGCATAATTCTGTTAGTTACTACAGCGTAAGGGAGCTTGTTACTTTGCACAATAATGTATCAAATATCTCTAATCTACTTATTTTTCATGGAAATTCTCTAAATTGTGAGTTGAGATATTTTTTTTTCTGAATTTTCTAAGCAAAAGGCCCTCTCTAAACTTTAGCATAAGTAATGGAAATTATTTTAGAAATTGTCTTCTTTTTCAGTGAAACTTACACGAAGTTGATACTTCTCCCTTTGATTTTAATGGCCAACGTTTGGCGATTTCACCGTCGTTAGAGGCTGGACGTACTATATCATACCATATCTAATTCGGCTTATATTTTTCATATGTAGTAAAAATTCAATGCAAATCCAGCTCAGTAGTATAGCTACTATGTAATCTAAAGTCAAACAGATATTCTGCCCTAGATTTTTCGTACATACGCGATTTGTTAGGTCGCTGCATAAGTTTTGGCACAAGAGCAGTAAACACCAAACTTATTAGCCAAAAGTAATCAAAATTGCATCATTTTGGTATCATTTGATTGCGGATTTTCTTATAAACATTTTTCTACACAACCTGCTTTTACTAACTTTAATATGGAGCTGAGCTATCGTGGGAACGAATTCGCTTGCTAGTCATTCACGACAGCGCGCAGGGGAAAATGATAGTGAAACGGCGCGTAAGAATATCGACCTTGGGGCGATGATACGGTTACAGAAAGAATGACAAAGAAATGGTTTGCGTTATCCAAAACTGGGAAGAATACGCTGAAAGACCAGTTAGGCTCCGACTGTACACAGGAAACTCTATTAATCTTGCGCGCCGCTTCACTAGCATTTTTTCCTAAGCGCCATTCATGCATGATTAGCAAGTAAATATATTCCCAAGGCAGCTCCATCTTGAAGCACAAATGGGCAAACTGTATACCAAGATATTCGCTAGAAAATGCGCAATCGGACGGTGCCATGATCTTAAAATTTTATTTACCTATGGTTGATAGGTTTACGTTTATTGCCCCAGTGCCAAAACTTATGTAACGACCTAATATTAGCAAATAATTAGATGCAGTATGGTGTAGTACGTCAAAACCCTAACGAAGACGAAATTTTCAAAACGTTGACTATCGAATTTGAAAGAAGGAACTCAGACATCGTACAAGTTTTTCTTCAGTATAAGTAAAAGACAGTTCACTTGAAATTTTTCGGCCTGACCGCGTTTTTTAGACTCGAGGCCGTGTATGTACGAACAGTCTCATTGCACGCAGTTATTCTCGCCACCTCACAAACGGAACGTACTGCCTTTCCTGTGATTACTTTGTGTTTGATCAGTATTCTCTTATTTGCAATGGTCAGTTCTCAAAGTTGTCTTGTCAGTTCAGCTGTACACAATTATCTATACTTTGACTTCTACTTTCCCCAACCCCAAAAAGTACAATTGTATCAAGCAATGAGAATGGTTTCGTTGTGATGAATTTAAGATGTCTGGCTGATCAAACAGTGTTCTATTAAGAAGTTCGTTAAATAATTCACAAATTTATCCTCCAAACTTCGAAAGAGTGAAGCAGATTTACAAAGACCTTAGCAAAATGATGCGGAGTGCTGCACGCATACCTCATCACTCAACTCCTGATCAATTTTTTGCTTGTCTTTTGTTTGTCTTTTTAGATGTTATCGCGTCTTTAGTGATCTAACTAAAGCCACTTTGAGTCATAGAAATTGATCCTTTTACAATTGGATCCCATCGTGGATTTCAGTCTGTTATCGGTTGGAATTCCTCATTCTATTGCGATGGACACGTCAACCCGGCTCATTTTCTGGATTGATGGCAAAGATCCATCTAAGATTAAGTTCTCTCGGCTTGTTTTTTCTTCCAAAATACGTACAGAGTATTTTGATATCCCTTATTCACTCATGTAGAGATTTTGGTAATCAAGAAGTTATAAGAACTGTCACTGAAACATATGGTTGTCTGTTTGGACGTCAACCTTTACTGATCGTCACAATTGTTCTACTTCTTATTCAATGGCAATGGATGAGAGCGGTCGAGCTCTTTATGCATCGTGCTATCCGAGGGCCGGTGTAGGCTACAGAGTGCAAGTATCAGAACTCAGGGGAATCTATAGTATATCTCTGATATCGTGCTTCAAATTTCTTATGATATTCATTC
Source organism: Parelaphostrongylus tenuis (assembly GCA_019055375.1). NCBI lineage: Eukaryota > Metazoa > Nematoda > Chromadorea > Rhabditida > Metastrongylidae > Parelaphostrongylus > Parelaphostrongylus tenuis. The sequence continues at coordinate 20,495 of JAHQIW010007348.1, forward strand.
TTCGTCACTAAAGTTATTTGGGCAGATTGTTTCGGGAAGCGAAGTATCCTTAGCTACTGGTTATTCTCCAGTGCCACGTGACCTCACAGTGCTTCCCCAGGCAAAGTACGCCCTGTTGTGTTGGTACTATAGAATCCTTTCGTTTGTTTACATTATTATCTCAATTTAGCTCTCTGTTCTACATAGATGTTTCACAATTCTTATCATCGCCGGCAATAATTCAGTGTCAACTGGATGGACGAAAGTGTAATACATGGCTGTCCAAGGTATTCTTGAGAGTGGGCAATTTCATGAAAAAAATTCTTCTATTGTTCACTTTTCACATTTCTTTTTGTACTGCTCATAGAAATTTTCCACAAATCTGTGACCTGGAACGAGAATTTATGCCGATCGTGTCTACTTGCAACTCTTTTATACGGTATGTCCCATGACGAACATTTCTAATTTCATTACGTCTTCTCATAAATTTTGACGCCGCAGTAATAAGCACCAAATTTGTCAACCGGACGTTATTAAATTTTCTCAACAACACTATTTAAACTATATGGAATCAGCTTGAGCACATTTCTGCCATCTCTCGGGCAGCAAGTCAATACAGCACTCATGGAACTCGTCATCCTCGGATTTAAGGAAAGTTGTAAATCCTCGACGCGGATGATTGATGTCGCGGAACTTCTTCCTACTTAGAAAGTTCTCCACCGATCGGATGAGGTGATAGTCAGATTGCGACAAGTGAGGATTGTGCGGCGGATAATCAAGCAACTCCTAGCCCAGATCGATCAACTTCCTCTATGTCAATGTGGTGACATACAGCTTTGCTTTGTCTTGAAGCAGTATGAGATTACGGCGACATCGACGTGACTTCAAATTGGTGGTGTCGGCGCGAAACCCAGCAAAGAGCCAAAACGTGTCTAAACACAGATCCTTCGGCCTTTTCACGGTTTATAATCTCGAAGGCGGTCTGTGCATCGAGTTCCAATTCGCACTCGTAAAGCAGCATACTGTGATAAGAGCTTCGTTGAGCAACCATGATGCGGCGAGTTAGGACAAATTTGGCACTAGGAGAATGCGAAGCTCAGGAAATTCTACACAAAGCGGTGTTGATTTGTTGCCTGAGAGGTAGCAGAAATGTGTTCAGGCTGATGTCGCATACTTTGAATAGTGTTGTTAAGCAGTTTTAATTACCTACATAATTAATTTGGTGTTTAATGCTCTGCTGCCAAAACTCATGAGAAGATCTCATATGTCAACTTTTGCACCACAGTTAGGAAGATGCCTAAGAAGTATTTTTTATTAGTGTCCTAGTGGAACATGGTCTTGTGACGTCGGTATGGCCTCGTCTAGTTTCCGGCATCATTATATCCCTCGATTGCCAATGAACGTTCAGTAGCACCACTAGATGAAAATAGAATACTCGTGCTCAAATAACATCCAAGCTAGTTTCGGCCGGAAGTCCACAGGTTCTTCGAAATTGTCATTATTAAGAATGTTTAGCTAATCCAGCAATTCAACAATTATAGAACTTCCGTATAATAGAACTATCGGCCTCCCAAAATCCTCTGTTATTCAAAGATTTGGTGAGATTCAAATCCTGATGCTGTTACAATGTTCAGAAAGATTTTGTGGCTTCTAAAATTCCTTTTTTTATATGTTTGTAGTTGGGATCTTTACACGTGTATGTCGCGAAGCCCGTTGTTCACATCTTTGTCGTTTTCTTCGTGATTTAAATTAGAGGTATGAGTGCATATGCCCTTTAGAATATGCTATCAACAGTGAAAAGTTCGTTTTTCTTCGCTTTCTCAAAAATTATTTTGATTGATAGCTCGATTTTAACAGATACTAGTGGTACATTATTGTGCATTGAGTTTCGCGAGTTCTTCTTCTAGTTCAACTGTAGATATCTATGTAGTGATGTTTTGCGCACTTCCTTTACACTATTCCGTAAGATATTTGCCATTCATTCATAGGAAACAAAACCCTTTCGCGACCGTGGACGCACGGTCTCCGTACTTCTAACTGGTAACTCTGGACGGTCCGTTCCACCTCCTCTACACCTCTAAACCTCAGCATGCTGCGGCTAGCAATCGCAAACTGTTGGGTTTAACACTGGAGCGATAGGTGTTAGAGGTGCAGAGACCGTGTTTCTACGCTCTCGAAATGGTTGTTATTGTAATGGGAAGTGGTAGTCAAAGTGTCATCACTTGGCACTTCATACATTATTTTGAATCCGTTTTCCCTCGGATGTTTTTCTGTTGTATTTTCTATTTACATAAATTCGTTATTAGAATCCTCTTACAACTATTACGATCCAGTGATAGTGTTAGCTAAACGCGAACTGAAAGTAAGAATTATCAAAAAATCCTAAAAATTTCTCGTATTATGGATAGAAAAGGCAAACCGGTTCTGTGCTTCTACAATAAGTAATCAAAATTAAGGGTCCATGAAAGTTTTGCAGTGATTTTTGATCTTATCGAAGGACTTCCCATATTCACAAGCGGGGTATTTTGGAGAACCACATGTTTAGATTTGATTTAGCTGGAAATTTCATCGCGATCATGGTGAATATTTTTTCAGTGGTTGATAACTAGTTTTTTTAGAAGTAGTACTCAAGATTTCTAGTGTTTTAATGTTTTTTCGCAATATTAATAGGTTGGGGAAGAAGTTCTGAGAAAACGCTCGTAAAACATTTATTTCTGCACCTATTACACCCGAACAAAGACAAAACTAATAGTCAAAGTACTCCCCTTCAAGTTCAAGCACCTCCTGCCACTTCTCCGGCAAAAGATGGATTCCGCGAGCATAAAATTCCGATTTCTTGCTGTTGAAGAAATGATTGAGTTGTCCAAGAGGGGTTTTCTTCAATCGCTCCAAGCACAGTTTGACGACTAATTTCTCCTGGACAACCTGAACGCGGCTGATCTTCCAAACTTTCTTCTTCTTCCTCAAATTTATTGAACCACCTGTGCACCGTACTTTTGCCAACTGTGTCTTTGCCAAAGCCAGATTGATGCGTTCACTTGCCACCGTTGCATTTGAACCCAACCAACAGCCATTCGTGCATCGTCAACAACCAAATTTGCTCACTTCCTAACTCCATCTTGAAATAAGTAGATAAATTATATAGCAATCAACGCGCGAAAAGGCGGGCATTCAAATGAGCACAGGAACACAAAAATGGCCGACACCCGAAAAAGTTACAAGCACTCTCTCAAAACTTTTCCCCAACCCATTATAATGCTCCCCGCACCACGGAGAAATGAGTGGTAAGCAAAAGTCCCACCTGAGACGGGAGTTGAACCCGCTTTACACCCATGCTAGTGGCGCTTGTTACCACTGCACCACCGAGGCCGCCGATTGCCCACAAGTCATTCTTAAAAATCTCTCCGTAATAACTGTCAGCTACCTACCTTTAACAGGTTTGGTCGGATATGCAATATCACTCTATAAACTCAGTTAAGATGACAGCTGTTGTGATATGTAGTACTTAAGAATTCAATTGTTTTTACTGCTTTATGTGCAGCATTATGATGCTTACGGTTGGCGACTGATAGCTACGACAGGGAGATATTGAAGAATGAGTTGTGGGTAAGTGGTGCTCTTGGTGGTGTAGTAGTAGAGCGTGACCCCGGTATGGATGAAACGCGAGTTCAACTCCCGCCTGTGGTCGGATTTTTGCTTACCATTCAGTTCTTCTAGGTGTGCTTGTCGAAAGTGTTTGCCTTAATGCTGAAGTAATTTGAGTGGAATGCTTTGTATTTTCACTTGTTCTTTACAGTCCATCGACATGTCTTCCGTATGTTCCATGTGTTCGATGGCAGTTTGCATGTGATGACCGACAATCTTGTGTTCATCCCGCGACAAAATGTGATCGCGTGCCGGATTACGCGTCAGTTTCTTCTGAAAATTATAGATTTCTGAAGAATCAACTATGATTTTCCTTTTTCCATCAAACCTATAGATTCACTGAAGAGACTTCGCCATATAGCAGTGTTAGTTCAATGCATTCGAATCTGATATGAATGTGTTTGAAACTTGAACTTTAGGAATTATCTAAGATGTCTAAGTTAACAAAATTCCCAACGGATGACTGCCAACTGCAAACGCTGGCGATACATTAGGCTACACCATAGTAGCACACTGGGTCACATATAGCTTGTTCATTCGTTATCGAGTTCAAAATATGAGCCTTGGAGCAATAAGTAGAAGGAATGTTTTATAGGTATTCGGAGGCGACTTGCTGCGCCAAGCTAGAGTATCAAGGATCTTTTTCTTCAAAATCTCCGTAGAGGTCAGACTGCAGAATATCAAAATTTCACCATGGCCGAAAAGGAGAACCTTCATTTCATCACCATGGATTCAGAGAATCCATCCTTTTTTGTTCGACTAGTATTGATAGAATACACTGCGAGCTATTTTGTTTTCATGTTGAGTGTGACATTATCTTCGCATCGTAGTATTTGTATAAAATTCGCGTCATTGTTGAAGTATCGTATTTGGTGCAACAGAGGTAGTTGTTAGGTCGTCCCATAAGTTTCGGCGCTACAGTAGTAGGCACTGAATTTATTGAACAGAAGTAGTTAAAATTGCATGATTTTAGTATTATCCAGGTACACTTTTTCTTGAGAACATTTTGGCTTACAACTTGCTCACAATTAATTTAAGATAGGGCGGTCTTGAGACGAGATTTGCTTGCTACTCATGAATGAATGGTGAGTAGGAGGAAATGCTAATAAAGCGACGTGCAAGATTAATGAAGCTCGGGGCGACGATGCGGTTGCAGAGAGGATGGCTAAGAAGTGGTTTGCGAACTCTGAAGCTGCAGAAATAGTCTGGAGGATCAGTCGCGCTTAGGCCGTCTACAGGAAGCCCCATTAATCTTCCGCGCCACTTCACTGGCATTATCCCCTACGCGCCATTTGTATCTGACTAGCAAGCGAATTTGTTCCAAGACAGCCCCATCTTGAAGCATGTATAGGCACATTGCATAGTAAAAATGTTCGCATGAAAATGCGAAATTGAACGATATTGAAATTATGCAGTCTTTTGTACTTCTGGTTAATAAATTTGATGTTTATTACTCTTGTGCCAAGGCTTATGGATTAACCTTTTTAGTAGTTTGATTAGCTCAGTAATATGAAAGTTCATTAGACGCATTAATCATAGAAATGGTCAATTATTTGATATCTCAGAATTTCTGGTGTTTAAGCTGCTTTTTTCGTAGTGTTATAATTTCACATATACTTAAGAAAATTGAGTGGTGAGCAAAAATTCCACTCTTCGCACAGGAGTAGGACCGGCGTTTCACCCATACCTAGGGCATATGCTACCACTACACCACCAAGGCCAGCCCTACTCACCACTCGTTCTTCAACATTTCACTATCATAGTTATCAGCCTATTATAGTGAATTAGTATAAATAGTACAATGGGCAAGTGATGGCCTCAGTTATTGGTATATTGGTAGTACGCGACCCCGGCGTCTGTGAAATGCCGGTTCAACTCCGTCTGACGGTCAAAATTTTGCTCACCACTTCTTCTCTTAGGTTCAGATAAAACATCATAACACTGCGAAAAGCGCAGTTAAAACATGAGTAGTCTTGATTATTATGTATGAGCAGTGGCTGTCAGCTTAACTAGGTTTAGAGGGCGATATTACTTACACGATCAAGCGTGTCAAATATTGCTAGCTGATAGCCATTATAGAAAGATACTGGAGAATGAGTGTTGGGCAAGTGATGGCCTTGGTGATGTTATGGTAGCACACGCCCCCGGTACAGGTGAAACGCCGGTTTGACTCCAGCCTAAGCCAGCATTTTTCCACACCACTCAAATCTCTTAGGTGTATTTAGAATTTATAGTAGTCAATGTCAAGTATATCTGCACTGATGTAATTTTGCGAAATCATGTTTGTTTTATATTCATTGATTTAGCAAAGGAAAACTCCAAAGTTTCAGTAGTGAAAGTGATGAGTCGCACTCTTTGTGCCGAAATGTGAAACCTGACCAATAGCCATGTGATGACGGAGCGAGACAATACAGTAATCATTTGTATATTTTACTCTTCTATATACCGCTACATCTGTCTATATGGTGTTTGCTAACGTATTTTCCAATAATTGTAAAAATTGCTATGCATTTGAAGTGCTTTTGTTAATCAACGCCGCTTTTTTTCTTATCACTTCAATCTTAATGATTAACAATCATCGGTATTGTATCAAGCGTAATCTTTCCTCTTTTCAATCAGTGTCATAGTCAGTCATCACGGTTTAGTTCAGGACAACGGGTGATAATAATCAATATTAAATCCAGCACTAAGCACCGCCAAACTTCTCTCATACGATTGAATCTCTTCAGAACATGCGGTATTCTTCTAGGCGGATCATCGCACACTGTTAAACCAGTTTTGAACTAAACTATGTGACTTCCACAGACCCAAATTGATGCGGCGAACCGACATTACAGCGTCTAGAATCTAAGTGCTCGAGACTGTTCTTAGTAACGTCTTCAAAGCTTCTACACAGCGAGCAGTTCGCATTGATGAGTGCCTCGTGCTAGCGCCTATCGAGAAGAGTGTTTCCGGTTCGATCCCCTACCACAACACTTCACTGTAACTTCTTTGTGTTATCTTGATGTTCTCACTAAAAAATGCTCAAGTCACTGATACACCGTATCTCATACTGCATCATTGAAAGAAATGTGGAAAAAAATTCGATATACGTCATCGCCATGGATTTACGTTTTTTGTCAGAAAGTGCTCAAATGTTAGACAACTGAGCGTTTTTGCTGTGATAATTACGTCATAATAGAGCCTTCTGTACTAGTCAATACAGAAAGATAACATCAATCAAAACTAAAGTGAAGCGTCGTTTTAAGGAATCGAATCAGCAACTTTCTTCGTGATGAATGGCAGCACAAGCCGCCACTCACCACTTGTGGACTGCTCGGCTCCGAGCCGCCGCGTGCTTGACGGTGTAAGAGCTCAGACTACCCTACTAAAGTATGAAGCTTATATTCTGTACGGTGTAATGTTGTGTCTTAGCATTAGTCGGGTCTATGGAATTCAAAGTGTTGAGTAGTTTTGTGTAAAGATAAACTTTTTTCGTTTCGTTTCTTTCAGGCGAGGGAATACTGACCTCTTTTGCTGGTTAAGAATTTTTCATAGGAATGTTAATGGCCATTCAAAAGCTTAAATCTCTGGTTAATGCGCTACCTAACAGATCTGAAAAAAATTTATCATAACCCTTCAAAGAAAGGAAGACAATTGTGTTTCAAGCTCGCATATTTCTTACCGGACGGAGATTTTTTTTCCTAGGAAACTATTGATTATTCGGTAGCATAGGTTTCCACGGTTTTAATGCTGTGCTTGTTTTTCGGAAAGAACTCTTCACTGCAGTGTTTAAGGGAAAGTAAGACCAAGATCCACGTCCGCGGCGCATCCAGCTTTTCCATTTAACACACGTCGACTCGCTCATCTCACACCTGCTATCCCTACATCGACACCGTCTTCAGCACCAGTGGAGTGCGCCGAGTTGACCCAATCAGAAAGCGCTAACAGTGAGCAGAACGAAGATGTTAATAGTGAGGTATCTTTAGCATTATTTGCTAATTGAGTAACCTAGGAAAAGATGAAATGTGAAGCAACAGTTTCTCTTGTTTTAACTTGCTTGAGGACGCTACCTAACGGCCAATGTCCTACGCAGCAGTGATGTCAATCACATTCACAACATCACTTATAAATGCTCGCACCTCTGCTGGCTCCTTCTCGTTTGTGAACAACAGAGTGCTATCGACTACCTGTTAGGAGTCAAATCAGTTAAGCAGTGTTCAATCGGATTTATAATTAAAATTGAAACCAGGTTCAAAACGTGTTCAAGAGAATCAAGCGGTCATATTCCGAGATTTATGAGCTTCTCTAGGCTACTTGTTCCTAAAAAGTAAGTGGAAACGTTCACTCAGGCGAAGTTATTGCTTTAAAAGTCGTCATTCTTTGCGGTTCCCCGAATGAAACTTTTAGAGCGGTACAGATTGTGAAAATGGTATTATGCCGAGTTGCAGAAGTTCTTTCAAGATTCAACGGAGAATTGATTTCACATTACCTTCAAAAATAATTCTCAGGAAGACCATTAGTCTACAAGTTGCTTCCGACTAGTTCTAGAAAAATAACGGAGTATATGGCACTTTGTGATAGTAAATGACTGCACTTCAACTGATAGAATATCGACAATAGATGCATCTTATGCTTATCTGGTTTATGAAACCCTGTGATAAATATCCAATATAGTCAGAGAGAATGTTTTAAGCCACTCTGATTTTGATACCTCAGAGACTTACGCACGTTTCGGCGATTTCGTCCGTCTCATTAGAGCCACACGCCAAGCTGGTCCGCCTAATAGTACGGACGGGGAAAGGTCGTTTTTGTAAAACAACGTGAAACCGTGATTTTTGGTTTTCACCTATCTATTTCAGTCGATTGCACAAAGCTGTTATTCAGACAATCGCCCTACCAACAGGGTGGGGGAGGGGGATGCGGGAAATGTGGCCTTGATGAGGCGCGCAAGACCGCAATACGTAATGTAAGCCACTGATCTACTACTCTCAGAATGGCTTCAAATGTTGGAAATCCAAACTGTGCGTGATATCCAGTTCAAAACTTGTAAGCTTCTCATCTGTTTAACCCGACGCATCAAGTGTATTCTTTTTCGACTTTAAAAAAATGGTGAAAAATGGAATCAGCTACCTCATCGGGAATCGAAGCTTCTGGTAAAAGACATAGTTAATGATTGGCTATCTATTTATTGAACGTAATCCCAACCAACAAATTCAGCCGAGAATTTTTTCCAAGATAGTTTCCGTGAAACTAATCAAAGTTCATTGGCATTTCACTTGACAGTCAGCCATTTTCGGTGTATATTGAATACATCAACAATTAAATCGGCCGATAATCCGTAATAGTGGAGCATCTAATATCTCCACAAGGATGACATATTCAGTGGCCAACTCAAAGCGCCATTTGCCTAAACGTCGCTCTCTCCAATCAAGAGAAGTCGAAGCTTCTAGCAAAAAGAATTCATTAGTATTTTGAAAAGTTGTAATAACGCTAAGATGTGTCAAACGATCCACGATATACCATCTGATGCAATATTGTGAAGCGATGCAATTCATTCTATATATGTAAGAAAGAAGACTACTGGTAAAGGTGAAAGTGTGCCACTTTACTTTCTATATAGGCGAAAGAGATCATAAAAAAGCCAATAACCAGTTTCTAATTTAGATTTATGAAGGCACTCGTTATATCACAAAGAAAAGCTTTTTTTTTAGTCGTTTACGTTCAATGGACGACATAATATTGTCACTATTTTTGATTATCATTTAGCGATCGAATGTTTTTGTACCAGTAATTGATGTTAATTATGTATAACACTACTTTATTCAAATAAGATCCCTCCTATGGATGAAAACGTGGACGAAAATGATCTGATGGCAGGCGGTGCAGACCTTCTGAACCAACTATCAACCAAATTATCATCGACGACGGGGAAGGCAGAGTTGCCCTTCGGCTACTCCCCGATATTTTTCATCAGAGAGAAAGGTCCTGGAAGTGCGCCGAAGCCATGCCAGGTTTTTCTAGCTGATTTTATTTTTGCGTTTTGCAATTTAATCATTTCGAGTTGGTGTTTATAATTCGTAAATGACACGGTCTGAACCTTCACCCAAAACGTCACACACAAGGTCGATGGCTTAATTTCACGATCATGGCTCAGCAAGCCCTGCATCTTTCCGGGGTCGGCAAATTGGTACCGGACTGGTCACATTTTCATCTGGGAGACAAGCCGCAGTACTTGTAAAGGCCAGATATGTATATAATCACCTCGAACGAAGTTAAAAATTGTAAGAGAATGCATGGCGCATCTCTCAAGGACTGATCAACGCGTAGAGCTTTATCGTTTTGAGTTGATTTTGAACTGACACCACCCTCAGTTTCATTTTTGACGCTTTCACATTGTGAAATTACCTTGTCTGTATAAGTATTGGGGAGCAACATGAGCAATTTAGTTGTGCGGGCATTGGATTACGGCGAAAAATTCACGGGCCCACGTCGCCATTCATCTTAATATTAGAAGGAGTGGCATATTTCTGGAGATTACTTTGTTTCTATCTCATTAGAGATTCCATACAGCTCATGAAATCAACTAGAGGTAAAACGAGCAACTTTTAAGTTGTATATCTCCATTAAGGCGAAGTGATCTAGAACTTTTGTTTGGCAAAAGAGGAAAAAAAACACACTTTTATCCTTATCGCTTATGGATTGAGCTCATATTTGCAGCGGTGACGAAGCTATTTGACGTGCAGTTTTTCTGCGTTTCCACCAGTAGCATATCTCTAACTCCGAGCATTGTGCGCAACGGAGCGAATGACTTAGCTCTATCCTTTTAGTGCATTTTATGACCGAAATTCTTAGTGGTATTGGTAGTTTCTGTTTCTCTTTGTGCACTCCTTTAATTTTCAAATCTATTTTTCCACACCTCTGATATATTTTGAACTGCATTTTATTTCTGAGGTAAAAATAAAGTCGTTCGTTGAATGAGTTTGAGCAAAAAGGTCTAGAAAAATTTTAGATATTTCACTTTTCAATACCTTTGTGACCATTTTTAGTTACAGTCCGAATACTGTGTTGAAATTAAATACAATAAATATTGAGTAGTGATAAAAAAGCGGCCAAGAAGACCGATGACCAGTTTGGAGAGTTGAACGGCGTCGAAATTTTTCCGAACCCCTCCCCCTCCTTCAGTCCAGATGTTGCTCGATCCATTCGTGGCCTCTCTCAATCAATGCAACACTTTTTAAATAGCTGCCAATCTACACCATTCAAAGAAATTGAAGAAGCATGCCAGAAGTTTTCCTATCCAAAGGTGCCGCAATGAAACTTTAAGCTGATTCAGAATCTTGCAAAACGATGGTAGAAAGTCGTCAACAACGATGGTCTAGATTTCGAAGAACAATTGTTGTTGTTTTACGTTGTTAATTTAAGCATAGAACGGAATTTTCGAAATTTTCCCAGAATTTATTTCTCAATCGTAGGTATAATAACGTCACTGCCAGCTATCAACGGTCGGATTTGTGACCTAAGTAAACTCTACATCGTCACCTTTTATGCATCCACCGACAAGGTAGCTCAATCAAAAGATCTCTTTTTCTTTTACAATTTATTCATCATAAAGATGGGTATCCCTCTGATCCTTAGCACGATAATTTGTGGTCAATGAGCTATCGACTGATTTCAATGCGCAAGAAAAATTTCTTATAACGGACTTAAGTGGCAACGCAGAAATGAACGTACATACACTCACACTCACACCGATCCTCGCGTCGGCCCTCATGTAGTGGTGATTCGTTTAGCAAAATACAGTCTTAAAAATTGATTAATAGAAATAGTAATCATTAGTCGCAGATGGGATGTTCAACTTCTCAGGAGATCATACATGGGACTTCTGCTGTCACGACACTGTAAAAATCCCACAAGTGGGTAGTTGAACAATGATGGCAATGGCAGAAACAACAATAATACAGTAATAACAATATGATAATGCTAGAACAGCAAGAGCAGATGGTGAACATAACATAAAAACTAAGTGTAATATGGAAGCAGGATTTGTTCGAGGAAATAATTACTATACCACGTATGAGTTTTCGTTCATTCAAGCTGATCTTCATGTCATGAAGGCGTCACTTGATTCAGCAGTCAGATACCAAGCGTTGGAGAAAAACCACTCGACGTTAAGTTAATTTGGGGTTAGTTAGGCAGCGGATATGCTCAAAAATGTAATAGTGGAAGTGTGGGCAATAATGTATAACTCAAACAAATGTCTATCAAATTCGGCGCAGAACAAAATATCATTATTTCTACGGTATCTCATACAATACATTTTCCCTCCGATATTCCGTGAATGGTGCGAATTCAGTCTACAATGCACAGCATAAAGTCAAGGTTTCGACCGTATGAACCGTGCCTCTGCTCATTTGAAAAGGTTTCATTCGGGCCATCCAATCGCGAAAATTGAATCAGCTATGTTACTTATGTTCTGAGTGATTTTCCAAGCTGAAACCTGAAATATTTTGTGTAGTAGCAAAATTCACCTAGAGGGTTTATAAATACACTAAGTAGATATAATACAATGAGTGGCAGTTTCCAGCTCACAATCAACGAGAGAGCGGTGCATGCTTCGTCATAACTTACTCTGTTTCGTACATTTGCTGCTTATCTATTCAAGTCATCGATGTGCCTATTCTAATTCAATATTTAAACCTTTCTTGACGAGAGATAAACGATGTTTCATGTCGTTTTTATATGCTACAAATTAACGTATGAGTTCGACATATATGGTACTAGCGCGTGAAACTCTTGAAGTAACAAAACGAATTCAGGAATTGATGGGATCTATACCAGTTCAAATAGTAGTGTTAAGGAATGTGAACGACGGAAGGATATTGATATGCTTGCCCAGATGTGCCTTCCACGTAAAAATAGCGTTGCTCAGTCAGATGAAATGAATTGAGAAAACGCGACATGAGAATTACTTCATTCTTGTAAATTAATCTTTACTGGTTATTTCTCCTGATTGTGATAGCGTAATGTTTTCCTGAAAGTGTTCTATTGATACTGTTCTATTTGTGGTGGAAGGGTATGCCGTTTATTACAGCTGGAAGTCCTTGTTCTTGTTCCTTGAAGCTAAAAACGAGTATTTATAATGTAATTGATGATTTCTATTTGTTCTGTTTGAGCAAAGAGATGGAAAAGTTTGTATTGGCGCAATTTTACTACTTTCCGCAGCAAATGGTGTTTTGGCAGGAGAAATATATGCCTTTTCTACCTGATATCTTCTGGACCTACTCGACTCAGACTAAAGTACTATTCTGTACTTTTCAAGAATTTTTCAAATAATTAGTCATATATAGTTGATTTGAGAATCAGTCTAATGGAAAGAAGGTGGACCACGATGTATGAGTCACTGTTTCTGTCCACGATCATGGTTTGTGTATAGTTTATGTTACTGACGTTAGCGATCTGAAATCAGAGACGCTGTTGTGCACGCCAGGCTATCAAATATCAGATGGATGCGCAGGTGATGGGTTCCAACAGCAGTAGATGTATGAGACCTTAGAGCAAATGGATTTCATGATATTTTAGGAGCTCAAGACTAACGAACCGATTACCTGACTCCTTCACAAAAATTCTACAATAGGAGCGTGATGCTTGATGAGCACTTAGTGCGAGAAGGACTCACTGAGCTGTCCTTGCAACGAGATAGGAAAAAATAGAACTTATAACGCACTCGCTCAAATGCATATGAGCGTTACAATTTGACAAGTGAAAGAACACCCGACGGCTTGATGAAGTCTGTAACAGCTTCTTCATAGCACATGTAAGGCTAGGTCTTTCACCTTATTATGTCAGCTGGCATGTGAGACTTCCGAAAAGAGGACAGTTGTTGCAATCCGAAAAGAGGACAGTTGTTGCAATGACTGTTTACCACGCGCTATATAACACTTACCTTGGTCTTCCGGGAGACAAAAATTGATCAGCGTAAAAAAAAATTTCTCTAAACATTTTCGTAAGACGATTCGATTCATATGATTTTTCAAAAGTGTGCCAGCTGTAGTAAACGATGAAATGTTTTCTTCTACTTTGTCGCCCATTTGATACCCTCGATGGAGAATCAGAGCTGCACAAAGTTTTATTTGGAAGAGGACAATGTGTTGAACCTGAATGTCACCAATAGAAAAGGATTCGATTCATCCTGAATTTATATGTTTTTTCAAAAGATGTGCAAACTGAGACAAGCAATGAACTGTATTTTTCTACTTCGATGCCCATTTTCACACCCTCGGTGAATATTCAGAACTGGAGAAATTCTTATTTGGAAGAAGACAATGTGTTGAAATTGAATGTGACGATCAGAAGACGATTCGATTCATTCTGAATTCAAACAATTTTAAAAAGATATGAAAGCTTTAGCAAACAATGAACTGTTTTCTTCTACTTCGATAGCAATTTTCACCCACTCGGTGAAGATTCAGAGCTGGGCAAAGTTTTATTTAGAGGAAGACGATGTGTAGGAATTGAATATAACGAACAGAAGACGGTTTGATTCATTGCTGAATTTATGTGGATTCTCTGAATGTTGTGAAAGCTATCAAAAATATGAACTGTTTTCTTCTTTTTCGTCGATCATTTTCACACACTCGGTGAAGATTCAGAGCTGGGTAACGTTTTATTTGGAAGAAGACAATGTATTGTAATTGAATATGAGGAGCAGACGACGATTCAATATATCTCTGAATTCATATAAAATCTTTGAATGGTGTAAGATCAAACACAACCAATGAACTGTTTTCTTCTTATTCGTTCCCCCCTTTCCACACACTTGGTGAAGATTCAGAGTTGGACAAAGTTTCATTTGTTTCAAATAAATACCAAGTTGAACAATCACATAAATTCGGAATGAGTCAAATCGTATTCTGTTCGTCATATTCAAAACCAACACATTGTCTTCCTCCAATGGAACTTTGCCCAGCTCTGAATCTTCACCCAGTGTGTGAAAATGGAGGGCGAAGGAGAAGAAAGCAGTTCATTATTTGTGTTTGCTTTCACACCATTCAAAAAGTCATGTAAATTCAGCAATCAATCGATTCATCTTCTGTTCGTCATATTCAATCACAACACATTGTCTTCTTAAAACCACAGCTCAAATTTCATTATGCCTTGCAATCATATTTGAGCAAGCCATGTCAGTAGTGTGTCAAGCAGGGCTGTCTCATAGAGCCTGATACACGTGTTTCGATCTTGCGATCTCGTCAGTTGGCCAGTTACCCTTTCTCATCTTTTGCTAATCTCTGTGGGAGCTTCAGACCCCACACTAAGAGTTACATTGAATATACTAGCCTCGAGCAATCGAGTGTATAACACTCTGTGTTTGATGAGTTTTCACTGTACATAGAGTGTGAAACGTTTGTCGTCGCTAACTCTTAGTGTGGGGACTGGAGCTCCCACAGAGATTAGCAAAAGGCGAGGAAGGGTAACTGACCGACATACGAGATCGCTGATGGAAACACGTATATCGGGCTCTATAAGTGAGCCCTGTTTGACAGACTACTGATAGGGGTGGCTCAAAAACAGTTCATTGTTTGCCACACCTTTCACCCCTTCCCAAAGATTCCTATGAATTCAGCAGTGAATCGAATCGTCTTCTGTTTGTCATACACAATTTCAACACATTCTCCTCCTTCAAGTAAAACTTAGTGCAGCTCTGAATCTTTACCGAGTGTGGTAAATGGGCGACGAAGCAGAGAAAACGATTCATTGTTTGTCTCGGCATGCCACCTTCTGAAAAAACATGTAAAGTCAGCACCTATCAAAGCGCCTTCTGTTCGTCACATTCAATTTCAACACATTGTCTTCTTCCAAGTAAAACTTTATCCTGCCCTGAATCTTCACCGATTATGCGAAGATGAGCGACGAATTAGAAAATAATAGTTAATGCCTTGTCATAGCTTTCACACCTCCCAAAAGGTTCATATGAATTCAGCAGTGAATCGAATCGTCTTCTATTCGTAATACTCAATTTCATCACATTGTTTTCTTCCGAATAAAACTTTTTCCTGCTCTGAATCTTCACCGAGTGTGTGAAAATGGGCTTCGAAGCAGAAGGGGTGGAAAGCGAGGTGGCATCCTGAGACAAACAATGAACTATCTTATTCTGCTTCGTCGCCCGTTTTCGCAAACTAGGTGAAGATTCAGAGCTGGACAAAGTCATATTTGGAAGAAAACAATGTGTTGAAATTGGATGTGATAAGCAGAAGGCGATTTGATTCATTCTAAATTCATATGGTTTTTGAAATGGTGGCATGCTAAGAGAAACACTGAACTATAAACCTAAGAGAATTGACTGTTGAGCAAATACACGGCCTCAGGCGGGAATCGAACCCTCGCTTCATCCTATCCGGGGAACGCGTGCTTTACCACTACACCACCGAGGCACTTTTGCCCGACCACTCATTCATCAACGTCTCAATGTTTCACTGCTACAGCATGCACACAGTAGAGAAAATCATACAAATTCAGAATGAATGGAATCGTCTTTTCTTCGTCATATTCAATTTGAGCACATTGTCTTCTTCCAAATAAGACTTTCTCCAGCTCTTAATCTTCATCGAGGTTGTGAAAATCGGCGACGAAGCACAAGAAAACATTCCATTGCTTGCAAAAGCTTTGATACGTTTTTGAAAACCTTTTGAATTCAGAATGAATCGAATCGTCTTCTGATTATCACATTTAGTTTCAACACATTGTCTTCTTCCAAAAAAAGTCTTCGTCCAGCTCTGAATCTTCACCGAGTGTGCGAAAATGGGCGACGAAACAGAAGGAATAGTTCTTTGTTTGTCTCAGCATGCCACCTCGCTTTCCACCCCTTTTGCTTCGAAGCCCATTTTCACACACTCGGTGAAGATTCAGAGCTGGACAAAGACTTTTTTTGGAAGAAGACAATGTATTGACACTGCGTATAGCAAACAGAAGACAATTTGATTCATTGCTGAATTTATATGAATCTTTTGGAAGGTATGAAAGCTGTGACGAACCATGGACTGTTTTCTTTACTCGTCGCTCATTTTCACATTCTCGATGAAGCTTCAGAGGTGGACAAAGTCTTATTTAGAAGAACACAATGAATTGAAAGAGAATGTGATAAACAGAAGACGTATCGATTTATTGCTGAGTTCATATGAATTGTTTGGAAGGTTTGAAAGCTGTGACAAACAATAAGCTGTTTTCTTCTACTTCGTCGCTCGTTTCACACAATAGGTGAAATTCAGAATTGGACAGAGTTCCATATGTTTCAAAAAATACTGAGTTGGAAAATCATATAAATTCAGAATGAATCAAATTGTATTCTGTTTGTCATATTCAATTTCAACACATTGTCTTCTTCCAAATAAGACTTTCTCCAGCTCTGAATCTTCACCGAGGGTGTGAAAGTGGGCGATGAATTAGAGGAGAACATTTCATCGTTTGCAACATCTCGCACAGTTTTGAAAAATCATATAAATTCAGAATGAATTAAATCGTCATATGATCGTTCATTGTTTCATCAAATGTTTTACACACGCTCTTTCTACGTTACAGGGCGTTATCATTCAACAGCCAATCGTCTACGGTCTGGCGTGGGCAGTCACTTATCGACATTGAGCCCACTGCTGACAGATATTGGGTCTCAACAATCAACATCATGATTTATTTCAATCTTACTGCGAATTATTGAGGTGGTATGGTTTTAGAATAAACCCAATAATGTCGAGTGCTGTGCAAAAACAAGCGTCAGCCGAGGTTCGTACCGAGATCTCTCTCTTTCCGATAGCGTGTGCTAAACCGTTCACCACCGACGCTTGTTTTGCACACCGCTCTTTCTACGCTACAGGGCGTTATCATTCAACAGCCAATCGTCTACGGTCTGGCGTGGGCAGTCACTTATCGACATTGAGCCCACTTATGCTGACAGATATTGGGTCTCAACCATCAATCATAATTCATTCAAATCTATGCGCTAACTATTGAGGTGGTATGATGTTAGAATAACCCAATAATGTAGAGTGGTGTGCAAAAACATGCAAAAGCAAAGCAGTGACCGTAGACGGTTGGCTGTTGAGAGATAACGCGTTGTAGCTTAGAAAAAGCGGTGTGCAGAGCGAGCGCCGGTGGTGCAACGGTTTAGCACACGCTCCCGGAATGAGTGTGATCTGGGTTCAAACCCCGGCTGACGCAAATACTTTTGCACTCCACTCTACATTATTCGGTTTACTCTATCATCATTTCAAAGCACTACGCGTTCAAATATAAGTGAATTTTGATTAATTATCAGATATATTGAAAAATCAAATCTTCGAATGTGTTGTCAAATTGTCAAATCGAAGTCGTTCGTGAACATCGATTTATTTAAACAATTACCAACAAGCTTCGCAGGATTACGGTCAAAACGATCTGGTCCTCTGCCGGCTTTGATCATCTTCGTTGCTTACGCACCAACATCAAGCTATGACGATGACGAAATCGAAGCGTTCTAGATGGACCTCGAAAAATTCTTCAGAGAAGAGCACACATTCTTCAAGGTCATTGTCGGAGATTTCAATGCAAAATTGGACATAGAAGAACGACTGAAGAACGTCATTTTGGGACTCACGGACTAGAATGGAATGAACAGTGCAAGGACTATCTGAGTTTATCATAACGACCCAAACCGTCCGTGGTAACTCACAATTCCAAAAGCCTCACTCTCAGTGATAGGGGTGGGGTCTCCCAATGAAGAGAACCATAACGAAATAGACAAGATGTTACTAAATCGAAGGTTTTGCCTGATCCATGTCGCTGTTGTTCTTAAACTCTACATGAGATCAGACCATCGCCTCTCTCGCGCAACGTTCTGTTTTCGCGTTAAGGAGAGAAAGTCGCTAAATTTAATCAAATAAATCTCAGAACTACCATAAACTGGGATGTATTCAATTCATTAGTTGGTCTCTTCGGAAATATTGTTTTCGACAATATCGACGAAGAATACCACCGGCTCGTTGAATATCCTCACGTTAGCGCTATGAAAGCAGAGAGTTTGAAGGCCACGAAGAAACGCTTGTCTCCGCAGACACTCGACCTGATACGTCAACGTGGAATCGCACAAGCTACAGGCAACCAAAGCCTAACGTCCGAACTTGCGAAACGCTTCAGAGAAGAGATAAAAGAAGACCTCAGAAAGAGATGAGCAGTCGCTATGGCAGAAGCTGTAGAAGCTGGGAAGAGCATTCGCATAACCCAGCGAGGCTTCCCCAACTATAAGACCAAGGTGATTGCACCCCAATGCCCTGACGGGACACTTACAGCTTCCAGATGGGCAATGGAGAGAATCATCCACTAGAGCCACTCGAATCTCTTTCCTAGCATGTCCTCTTACCGTCATATAAATTGAAAGAGGACGAGCCTGTCGTTCCACTGGCCATTCTTACAAAATCCGCCATACTTTATTACCGGTGAAGAACACAACAGCACCCTGTCCAGAGAGGATTAGGACAGAACAACTGAACGACCTACCGCCAGTGCTCCTCAACACCCTGGCTTGGCTTTTCATTCGCTACCTGTCAGAAAGCAAAAGTTCCCATTTAATGGAAAAGCAGCAAAACCGCATTATTGTTCAAAAAGAAGAGCATCACGAAATAAGCAGTTATCACCCAATTTGCTTGCTATCCAGTGTATAAACTCTTTACACGAGGCGTCCTAAACAGGATTGACAGAACACTGGACGAAAGACAGCCAAGCGAGCAGGCAGGGTTCCGAAAAAGATTTAGTATCATAGACCACCCCCACACGATTACCAGAGTAGTTGAAGTTTCGCGAGAGTACAAGCAAACACTCTGTCTCACTTCATCGATCTAAAAAAAGCCTTTGATTGGTGGAAGCAGAAGCGGTCGTAGAGGCTCTGGATAACCAGAGTGTCCCTATTCAGTACATAATGATCCTTCGTGGCTTCATAAAAATTTCACGACCAAAATACCTCCATTCTACAACATCATCACCATTGACGTAAGAAGAGGGGTTCGACAAGACGATACAATTTTGCCAAAACTATTCACTGCCACCCTACAAAACGCCATGTGAACATTGGAATGGGACGATATGGGAGTGGAAATTGACGGTCGACAATTAAACCATCTTCTCTTTGCTGATGACATCGTCCTTATAACACCAAATATGAGCCAAGCGGAAAGAATGTTGACCGATTTCGACAATGCCTGTGGAAAGATTGGCATTCAACTAAATCTACCGCCGAAAATGATCTTCATGAGGAACGGATGGATTTTGAATGCCCCATTCACGCTCAACGGAACGACAATCTCCGAATGCTGCAGTTACGTCTATCTAGATCGTGAGATCAGCACGATGAACGTCCTAGCTCCAGAGTTAAGCAGAGGAGGGAACGAGCAGCTTGGGGAACGTTTAAGAGCGTCGAAGATATAAAGAGAAGGACAAAGAACATCCGAATCCGCGCCCACCTTTTCGACTCGACGATCATCCCTGCCCTTACGTATGCAGCAGAAACCTGGTCGCTACGTAAGTAGGATGAAAGTCACTTGGCGTTATTGAACGCGCAGTCGTAAGCTCGATGCTTGGAGTATCTCGTATCTTGCAAATGGGAGAAAGGATGCGAAGTTCCGAGCTACGTCAATGATCGAAAATCACAGACACCGTTCTACACGCCAGGATATCAAAAATAAGGGTGGGCCGAACACGTGATGCGCTTCAACTACAACCGATGGACAAGAGCCGTTGCCGACTTGGATTCCTCGGCACACCAAGCGCTTTGCGGAAAAACCCACCGATCCGATCGCCCGATTTCTTTACGAAAGGCAAAGAAGAAGGATATGATGCTAAGCGAATCCCTAGTGCGACGAGCACCCACTGGGCTACTCTTGCACGCGATAGGGAAAAATGGAAGTGTTGCTGGTACTCGCTCGAGTCACTCGACGATCAACGGAACGACAGGTGATACAGGAGTTATTGAAATTTGGGTATAGTCTTAAGAAAACACTCGAAACGAACGTTATACTAATAACTTCTTACTACAAATTGTTTGAACTGTAGTCGCTTCCAGTGAAATGTGCTCATGTTTCCTTTCCTTCAACAGAATATTTCTGCTACACTATCAGTGATCATTTGGTCGGATGAGAAATGGAGATTTTAGTACTGAGTGTGGCTTGTAAAAGACTTTCTTAGTGTGTTGTGCCGAAAAGGACTACGTTCTGCTACTGGGCTAATTACCCCGTTTTTCAACTTTGCACTTGATTTTAGATAATATGAAGTAAAGCTTTGATTTTGAAAACTTTCTATCGATAAAAAAGATAAATTGTTTGTCAAAAATCATGATGATAAATGATGCACTGATTCAGTCTTCTCCCTCACTACCCTATTGATACTAATCAGCGCATATTCGTGGAAAGGCCTCAGCACGGTTACCTAAAAGGTTGCAAGAGGAATCGTCTTAACCAGTATCTTACGACATTCCTGTAGAAGACGAGATCCTCAAGTAGCATCCGAGGAAACAAATAAAGTGTCTGAGAACCGGTGCGGAGAATGAATGCGAGGAAATCAATCGAATCGAGGAAGTGCAAGAATTTTCAGTGCAAATTGTGTGATAGGCGGTCGTAGAACCTTGCTTGCATACTTGCTTGAGCGCTTGTGTGGCTCATCTTTACTGATAGTGCAAGCCCGGCAGAGTTTCTACGTTTCTATCTCGCAAAATTGTCGCCAATGACGGTGGCCTACTTCGCGCATGGTAACGTATGCGAGACCCATTTCGTAACTCTAAACTCGTTACCACCTGCGGATGCACAGGGCTGACGTTGGCCAGTCATTTGGTTGGTCTTTCAGGAACTCGTGAAACCGGTTGAAAATAATAGTTATTCATTTGAATAATTGGCCCGTCCTCAATTTTCTCGCAGATCCCGCTTCATCTATTTTTAGCACATTGAACGCCCATGTGTCTTAGTAATTCGCATTTTCCGATGGGAAAATTACTTCTTTACGAAGAAGATATATTTTGGCTTCTATTGCACATTTTCGTCGCCTGTAATGTTGGAGTGTTACTCGAAAATACATTTATACATTGTACGACTTCTAGGGGTAGCTTATATGGAGGTCTCTTTGATACGTACTCAAAATAATTGCTGAAAGTGTACGTATGTACCATTGTGTGGAGTAGTTTTTTCGAAAACGATTGATATTTGTGGCCCTCATTCCGTATCTTACCGATGTTTACCTCCCGCTTAGAATATTGATGTAACAATTTGATTTTTACAATCAGCGTCGATTAACAAAAATCTGCTTTATACAAACAACACCGACCAACAATTTACCCTTCTTGCATATAATGTATTCATAAAAGAAAAAAATCTATTGAGTTGATCAATCCCTGAGGGATGCTCCATACATTCGTCTCCAATTTTCAACTTCATTGGAGGTGATTGAATGCTTATCTGACCTTTACAATGACTCTCGGTGGCCTATAGCTGAACCGAGTAAGGGTTGCTCATCCTCCTAGACAAGCCTGAGACCAGTCTGGTACCAATTTACGGGTCCCGGAAGGATGGATGGCTTGGTGAGCCATGAGCGCGAAATCGACCATTGACCACTTGTGCGACGCAGATCACCTCTAGCTACTGCGCCACATCAGCTTTAAGAGATGTAGTAAAAAAAATTGGAGAAGAGTTAATAATTTATCAAAAATGATTATGCACACTGTATTCGAAACCTATTCATCGAAAACTGTCACTATAACTGAGCTTGTATCAATCATTCCTTTACTTCCAGTCAATCACAGTTGACGTACATGGTAAAAGGTTGAGTACTTATGGACAGTGGAAAAATTCTGGGAGGGTGGAAAAACGAAGAAAGGTGGGGAGTTTTAGAATGACTTGACTGTTGATCTTTATTCTATTAGACTTTTGATGCTTGCGAAATATTAATTGAGTAATCAGATATGGTATGGTTTATACGTCTAGGCTCTGACGAAGTAGTTGCCGCCGAAATGTTAGCCATTGAATTTTGAGAAAAAGAAAAAATTACCAACTTCGTTTAAGTTTCAAATAAAGAAAAGGACTTTAGATTAAGTTAAACGCGCAAGTACTCGTTTTATTCCTGTATCAAACAAGCACAATCACAAATGCAGACGATACGTGGCACAGCTTCAGTGCATATCACTTTTCCTCGGTCTCATTCTTGTTGTCTACTCAGTCCATAGTACTTCGCCATCTTTCAGCTCTTTTACAAGCCCTATCTATTTCTTTTTTTTTTTATTAGACTCCACACGAAGTAGTGGTATTCTGGTCTAGTATAAGTCCTCGTTTGAATCCTAAAGTTTCTTGAGAGTTTTGAAGTCTTGTTGTCACTTTTCTTCATTCAATATCAAATTCTCGTAATATGTTAGAGATTTGAGAGTACTTCTTCCGTGATAGCTAATCTGGCTTATTAACAAAGAATATTTAAGGCAACATTGTAGAAGTGTTGAATGCACATCTGAGCTATACATACCGACTTACGGTGACCTGTCAGTTCGCGAATTCGGCGCTGTTATCATCGGATACGAGTTTGGCACCCATTTTCAGATCACGGAACGATAGAAAAATTGGTGACCTCGAGGCACAGTGTTGAAAGAAAGGCCACTTGAGTATTGTAGAAAGACCATGATAAGAGCTTTTCGCTTATTTTGTTGTCTTTGTCAGTGATAATATTAGACGTGTTCGTTTTAAAGCGCTGAATTCTGCGTGACAAAGTACCTCACGCATTTGAAATGACGACCAGCAGTAACTTGTAAATAAAGAACAAATGATATATATCTTATTGATTTCATGTTCACAAGTTAACATAATATACGGTGACTTACATGTTAGTTGAACACCTTTCCACCCTGCCTCGGCATTCATTCATCCAATCTTTGTGCCACAAAATTCATTCATACCCGTAGTTTTCTCAAAACTGGTTCTTCTTGAATGAGTGCTCTTGTCGTAGCATTCAATCACTCTGTGCGCTAGAAATTCTTGCCGTACTTATGTAGCTGATCGATTTCCTGTTTCACATATTTCCCGTAGCTTCACTATCCGAATACTTCCCAATCGCCTTACTTATGTACGAATCCTTCCACTGAATCATTTCTATGTGTAGCCACATTTTCAACTCTCTCAATATAATCTAACGAATGTAAATTTTAGAACAATCGCAATGGCAGCACATGTCTGCGTAGAGTTGGATCAGATCAACGAACTTCCAGAACTGATCAACTACTTGGTAATTATTTGCAAAATTGCGCAGTAATTGTGGCTCACGAATTTGGTTTTTATTTCATTCCATAAAAGTAGTACGGGATTAGGCATAATATGATCCACATTAACGACTGCTTTTTAACCTCGCAATAAACGTTCACACTGTGAGAATGTTCGATGCCTCACCGAGGTTGCTAGTTCAGAGCCATACACGTGTTTCGAAGGTCTCGCCTTCTTCATCAGTGGCCCACGCCCCACAGCAGCCGAGTCCATCGAACAAAGAAAGTGGTAATAGCACAGGTCATTGTAAGGTTGTGCCGTCACCACCCACATCCCACCTCCTTGCTACAATGCAGGGCCTAATGTGGGGCGTGGGCCACTGATTAAGAGGGCGACACTACCGAAGTACGTCTATGGCTATGACGTAACAACCTCGATAAGGCTTCGAACATTCTCATAGATTATTCTGAGAGTTTGTGATTAGTTTACTTTGCTGACGAATTTTACTTTGACATCACCAATTTGAGCAGCTGAGACAGTGAGAGGCAAGTCTTGCTGAACAGAGAAAGTGTCGCACAATAGCTCTCCGGAAGCGAATAAATGAAGAGGAAATGAGTCGTATATAACCTGTATGGTTCGTTATTCACACCTTGCAAGCGAGAGACTATGGCTGATTCCGTCGCGAATGTGTTACAATTTTCAGAAAGCAAACTGTTTTTTTGTTAATGTGATTATGCAAAAAAATAGATTTTCAGATTCAGCGAAAGTAGAGATTCTCGGCCACAAACGATCATCTCGGTCTGTGTGCAGGATGCAATGCAAAGATGAGATCGGCCTATACGTCTGATCCAGCTCTCCCATTTAATACACGCCGACTCGCTCATCTCACACCTGCTATCCCTACATCGAGACCGTCTTCAGCACCAATGGAGTGTGCCGATTTAACCCAATCAGAAAGCGCTAACAGCAGAACGGAGATGTCAATAGTGAGGTATCTTTAGCATTATTTGCTAAATGAATAACCTAGGAAAAAATGAAATGTGGTGCGACAGTTTCTCTCATTTGAACTTGCTTGATGACGCTACCTAATGGCCTATATCCTACGCCGCAGTGATGTCAATCACATTCACAACATCACTCTTAAATGCTAGCAAATCTGCTGGCTCCTTCTCGTTTGTGAATAACACGGTGCTGCTGATTACGTGCTAGGAGTCAAATCGAATCAAGCAGTCATATTCCGAGATTTATGAGCTTTATGAGCTATGAGCTATGAGCTATGCTAATTGTCCCTGAAAAATAGGCGGAAACGTTCACTCAGGCGAATTCATTGCTCCAAAAGTCGTGATTCTTTGCGGTCCCCCCAATGAAACTTTTAGAGCGGTACAGATTGTGAATGGTATTTTGCTGAGTTGCAGAAGTTCTTTCAAATTTCAACGGTGAATTGATTTAACATTACCTTCAAAAATAATTCTCAGCAAGACCATTTGTCTAGAAGTTACTTAGAATTAGTTTTAGAAACCTGACGGAGTATTAGGCATTTTGTGGTAGTAATTGACTGCAGTTCAACTGAGAGAAGATCGACAGCAGATGCACCTCATGCTTATCTGGTTTATAAAACCCTGTCATAGATTTCTAATGTACTCAGAAAGATTGTTTCAAGCCACTGTGAGTTTGATACTTCAAAGAGTTACGCACGTTTCGGCGATTTCGTCCGTCTC
The DNA here is from genome assembly GCA_019055375.1 of Parelaphostrongylus tenuis. Classification (NCBI taxonomy): domain Eukaryota; kingdom Metazoa; phylum Nematoda; class Chromadorea; order Rhabditida; family Metastrongylidae; genus Parelaphostrongylus; species Parelaphostrongylus tenuis. The sequence goes on from JAHQIW010007348.1 coordinate 46,062, forward strand.
ATCAGAGCCACACGCCTCGCAGGCCCGCCAACTGATAGTACGAACAGGGAAACGGCGTTTTTTGTAAAACAGCGTGAAACCGTGATTTTTCGTGTTTTCAACAATCTACTTCAGTCGATTTCATAGAGCTGTTATTCAGACAATCTCCTTACCAACAGTGTGGGGGAGGGGGATGCAGGGAATGTAGCCCTGGTGAGGCGAGCAAGACCGCAATACGTAATAAAAGCCATTGATCTACTACTCCCAAAATGGCTTTAAATGTTGAAAATCCAAGCTGTGTGTGATATTCAGTTCAAAACTTGTAAGCTTCTCATCTATCTAACCCGACGCATCAAGTGCATTCTTTTTCGACTTCAAAAAAGGAATAAAAAATGGAATCAGCTACTTCATCGGGAATCGAAGCTTCTGGTAAACGACATAGTTAGTGATTGGCTATTTATTCAATGAACGTAGTCCCAACCAACAGATTTAGTTGAGAATTTTTTCCAAAATAGTTTCCCTGAAACTAATCAAAGTTCATTGGCATTTCACTTGACAGTCAGCCATTTTCGGAGTATATTGAATACGGTAATATTAATATAATAGGTGAAAGTGTGTGACTTTTACTGTTTATATAGGCAAAAAGCTTTTTTTTTTAGTTCTTCATGTTAGTGGACGACGTAATATTACCACTATTTTTGATTATCTTTCAGCGAACAAATGTTTTAGTACCAGTAATTGGTGTTAAATAGGTATAACACAACATTATTCAAATAAGACGCCTCCTATGGATAAAGACGTGGACGGAAAAGATCTGATGGCATGCGGTGCAGACCTTCTGAACCAACTATCAACCAATTTATCATCCACAACGTAGAAGATAGAGTGGCCCTTCGGCTACTCCCCGATAATTTTCATTAGAGAGAAAGGTCCTGAATATGCGTCAAAATAATGCCAGGTCTGTTATCCTTCTAGCTGATTTTATTATTGCGTTTTGCAATTTAATCATTTCGAGTTGGTGTTTATAATTCGTAAAGTGAAACCGACTGAACCTCCACACGAAACGTCGCACACAAGATCGATGGCTTGATTTCGCGCTCATAGCTCACAAGCAATGCATCCTTCCGAAGTCTACAAATTGGTACCGGACTGGTCATATTTTTATCTGGGAGACAAGCGGCACTGACTCTATACAACGGGAGGCTACCTCGAGTCTTTGTAAAGGCCAGATATGTATTCAATCACCTCGAACGAAGTTGAAAAATGAAGGGGAACGCATGGGGCATCTCTCAGGGGCTGGTCAACGCAGAGAGCTTTATCGTTTTGAATTGATTCTGAACTGACACTACCATCAATACTATTTTCGACGCTTTCACATTGTGAAACGACCTTATCTGTGTAAGTATTGGTAAGCAACGTGAGCAATTTAGGTGTGCGATCATTGGATCACGGCGAAAAATGCACTGGCCCACGTCGCCGTTCATCTTAATATCAGTAGGTATGGCATATTTCTAGGGATTACTTTGTTTCTATCTCATTAAAAATGGCATTCAGCGCAAAGAATCAACAAGAGATAGAACATGCAACTTTCAAGTTGTATATCTCCATTAAGGCGAAGTTCTAGAACTTTTGTTTGGCAAAAGAGGAAAAAACACACTTTTATCTTATCGCTTGAGGACTGAGCTCATATTTGCAGCGGTGACGAAGCTATTTGATGTGCAGTTTTTCTGCGTTTCCACTAGTAGCATATCTTTCACTCCGAGCATTGTGCGCAACAAAGCGAATGACTTGGCTCTATCCTTTTAGTGCATTTTATGACCGAAATTCTTAGTGGTATTGGTAGTTTCTGTTTCTCTTTGTGTATTCCTTTAATTTTTAAATCTATTTTACCACACCTCTGATATATTTTCAACTGCATTTTATTTCTGAGGTAAAAATAAAAACGTTCGTTAAATGAGTTTGAGCAAAAAGTTCTAGGAAAATTTTAAATGTTCCACTTTTCACTACCTTTGTGGCCTTTTTTAGTTATAGTTCGAATACTGTGTTGAAATCAATTACATTAAATATTGGGTAGTGATAAAAAAGCGGCCAACAAGACCGAGAACCAGTTTGGAAAGTTGGACGGCGTCGAAGTTCTTCCGAATCCCTCCCACTCCCCTTCAGTCCAGACGTAGCTCGATCCGTTTTTGGCCTCTCTCAATCAATGCAACACTTTTGAATAGCTGCCGATCTACACCATTTAAAGATATTGAAGAAGCATGTTAGGAGTTTTCCTATTCAAAATTGCCGCAATGAAACTTCGAGCTGATCCAGAATCTTGCAAAACGATGGTAGAAATTCGTCGACAACGATGGTCTAGATTTCGAAGAACAATTGTTGTTGTTTTACGCTGTTAATTTAAGCATAGAACGGAATTTTCGAAATTTTCCCAGAATTTATTGCTCAATCGTAGGTATAATAACGTCACTGCCAGCTGTCAACGATCGGATTTGTGACCTAAGTAAACTCTACATCGTCACCTTTTATGCATCCACCGACAAGGTAGCTTAATCAAAAAATAAACCCATCCGAAGAAGTTCTCTCTTTTTTCTTCTACAGTTTATTCATCATAAAGGATGGGTATTCCTCTGATCCCTAGCACGATAATTTGTGGTCAATGAGCTATCGACTGATTTCAAAGCGCAGAAAAAATCTGTTATAACGGACTTAAGTGGCAACGCAGAAATGAACGTACGTATACTCACACTCACACCGATCCTTATGCCGGCCCACATGCATTGGTGATTAGTTTAGCATGTATGTAGATTGATTAATAGAAGTAGTAATCATTAGTCGAAGATAGGATGTTCAACTTCTCAGGAAAACATACATGGGACTTCTGTTGTCACGACACTGTAAAAATCTCACACGTGGGTAATTGAACAATGATAGCAATAGCACAAACAGTAATAATACAGTAATAACAATGTGATAGTGCGAGAACAGTAAGAGCACACGGTGAACATAACATAAAAAACTAAGTGTAATATGGAAGTAGGATTTATTACAGGAAATAGCTACTGAACCACGTATGAGCTTTTGTTCATTCAAGCTGATCTTCATATCATAAAGGCGTCACTTGATTCAGCAGTCAGATACCAAGCGTTGGAGAAAAACCACACGACACTAAGTTAATTTGGGTTTAGTTAGGCAGCGGATATGCTTAAAAATGTAATAGTGGATGTGTGGGCAATAATGTATAACTCAAACAAATGTCTATAAAATTCAGCGCAGAACAAAATATAATGTTTCTACAGTATTTCATACAATAAATTTTTCCTCCGATATTTCGTGAATGGTGCGAATTCAGGCTACAATGTACAGTATGCAGTCAAGGTTTCGACTGCATGAAATATGCCTCTGTTCATTTGGAAAGGTTTCATTAGGGCCATCCAACCACGAAAATTGAATCAGCTATGTTATTTATGTTTTGAGTGATTTTTTAAGCTGAAACCTGAAATATCTGTGTACTAACAAAATTCACCTAAAGGGTTTACAAATACATTGAGTAGGTATAATATAAAGAGTTCAGTTTCTAGCTCACAATCCACCAGAGAGCGGTGCATACTTCGTCATAACTTACTCTGTTTCGTACATTTGCTGCATATCTATTCAAGTCATTGATGTGCTTATTCTATTTCAATATTTAAACCTTCCTTGACGAGAGATAAAAGATGTTTCGTGATGTTTTTATATGATACAAATTGACGTATGAGTTCGACATACATAGTACTAGCGCGTGAAACTCTTGAAGTATCAAAAAAAATTCAGGAATTGATGGGATCTATACCTGTTCAAGTATTGTTAAGGAATGATGAACGACTGGGAAATCGATAAGCTTGCCCAGAGGTGCCTTCCTCGTAAAAACCGAGTTGCTCAGTCAGATTGAACGAATTGAGAACACGCAAAATGGCAATTACTTCTTTCTTACGATTGATCTTTACTTGTAATTTCTCTTGGTTTGTTATAAATGTTTTCCTGAAAATGTTTTGTTGATATTGTTCTGTTTGTGATGGAAGGGTATGCCGTTTGTTACAGCTGGAAATCCTTGCTATGGTTCCTCAAAGCTAAAAACGGTTAATGATGATGTAATGGATGATTTCTAATTGTTTTGCGCGAGTAAAGAGATGGAAAAGTTCATATTAGCGCAATTGTACCACTTTCCGCAGCAAATAGTGTTATGGCAGGGAAAATATATGCCTTTTCTACCTAATGTCTTCTGGACCTACTCGACGTCGACCAAATTACTATTCTGTACTTTTCAAGAATTTTCTAAATAATTAGTACTAAATAGTTGATTTGAGTATCAGTCTAATAGAAAGAAGGTGGACCATGATGTATGAGTCACTGTTTCTGTGCACGATCACGGTTTTGTCTATAGTATTTGTTACGGACGTTAGCGATCTGGAATCAGAGACGCTGTTGTGCACGCCAGGCCGTCAAAAATCAGATGGATGCGCAGGTGATGCGTTCCAACAGCAGCAGATGTATGAGACTTTAGAGCAAATGGATTTCATGATATTTTAGGAGCTTAAGACTAACGAGCCAACTACCTGACTCCTTCACAAAAATCCTAGAATAGGGACATGATGCTCGATGAACACTTAGCGCGAGGAGGACCCACTGAGCTATCAAACGCGATAGGAAGAAAGAGAACTTATGAATGTACTCGCTCAAATCAATATGCGCGTTACAATTTGACAAGTGAAAAGAACACCCGACGGCTTGATGAAGTCTGTAACAGGGTCCTCACAACACATATAAGGCTAGGCTGTTTCACCTTATCATGTCATCTGGCATGTGAGACTTTCGAAATGAGGACCATTGTTGAAATGACTGTTCAGCAACCGCTATATAACACTTATCTTGGTCTTCTGGGCGACCAAAATTAGTCAGCGTAAAAAAATATTCTCAAACTTTTTCATAAGACGATTCTATTCATAATGAATTCACATGATTTTTCAAAAGTGTGATAGCTGTAGCAAACGATGAAATGTTTTTCTTCTACTTCGTCGCCCATTTCATACCCTCGCTGAAGACTGAGAGCTGGAGAAAGTCTAATTTTTTGGAAAGAAACAATGTGTTGAAGTTGAATATGACGATCATAAAACGATTCGATCCATTCTGAATTCAAATGATTTTTGAAAGGTATGAAAACTGTTGCAAGCATTGGAATGTTTTCTTCTACTTGGTCGCCTTTTTTTCACACCCTCGGTGAAGATTCAGAGCTGTAGAAAGTCTTATCAGGAAGAAGAGAATGGGTTGAAATTGAATGTTACGATTATAAGGCGATTTGATTCATTCTGAATTCACATGATTTTTCAAAAGTGCGCAAGCTCTAGCAAACAATAAATGTTTTCTTCAACTTTGCCGCCTACTTTCACACCCTCGGTGAAGATTTACAGAAGAACAAAGTATTATTTGTAAGAAGACAATGTGTTGAAATTGAAGATGACGAAGAGAAAAAGATTCTATATATTCTAAATTTATATGATTTTTCAAAAGTGTCAAAGCTCTAGCAAACGATAAAATGTTTTCTCCAACTTCGCCGCCCACTTTAACACCATCGGTGAAGATTTAGAACAGGGCGAAGCCATCGAAGAAGACAATGTGTTGAAATTGAATATGGCCAACAGAAGACAATTCGATTCATTTTGAATCTAGGTGATCTCTCAAAATATGTGAAACTGCGACAGCAATGAACTGTATTCTTCTACTTCATCGCCCATTTTCGCCCACTCGGACAAGACTCAGAGCTGGACAATGCTTTCTTTGAAAGAAGACAAGGTGTTGAAATCGAGTCGTTTTCTGCTCGTTACACACAATTTCAAAACACCGTCTTCCTCCAAACCAAACCTTGTCCAGTTCTGAGTTTACACCGAGTGTCTGAAAATGAGCGACGAGGAAGAAGAAGACAATTCATTGTTTGTCACACCTTTCACATCTTCTGAAGAGTTCATATATACACAGCAATGAACTGAACCGTCTTCCGTTCGCCATACACAATTTCGACACATTGTCTTCCTCCAAATAAAACTTCGCCCAGCTCTGAATATTCACAGAGTGTGTGAAAATTTGCGACAAAGTTGAAGATAACAGTTCATTGTTTGTAATAGCTTTCACACAATTCAAAAGATTAATATAAAATTAGCAATGAATCGAATCGTTTTCTGCTCGTTATACGCAATCTCAACACACTGTCTTCTTCCAAATGAAACACAGTTTAGCTCTGAATCTTCACCAAGTGGGTGAAAATGGGCGACGAAGTTGAAGAAGGCAGTTCATTGATTGTGGAAGCTTTCTCCCCTTTCAAAAAATTCATATAAATCCAGCAATGAATCAAATACCTTCTGCTCGTCACACTCGATTCGAGAAATAAAACAGTTCATCGTTTGTCACTGCTTTAACCCCTCCCAGAAGATTCATATGAATCAAGCAATGAATCCAAACGTCTTCTGTCCGTCATACACAGTTTTAAACACACCGCCTTCTTCAAAAAAGACATGGACCAGGTCTGAATCTTCACCGAGGGTGTGAAAATGAGCGACGAACTAGAAGAAAACAGTTCATTGTTTGTAGAACCTCTCAAACTTCCAAAATATCATATGAGTTTTAGCTATAACCAAATCGCCCTCCGTTCGTCATACACAATTCCAACATATTGTCCTTTTCCAAATGGACTTTCTCCAGCTCTGAATCTTCACCGAGTGGGTGAAAATGTGCCAACGATGTAGAAGAAAACAGCTCATTGTTTGTCACCGCATTCACACCTTCCAAAAGATTCACATGAATTCAGCAATAAATCATATCGTCTTCTGCTCGTCACACACAATTTCACCAAATTGTCTTCCTCCAAATGGAATTTGTCCAGCTCTGAATCCTCACCGAGTTGTGAAGATAAGCGACGAAGTAGAAGAAAACAGCTCATTGTTTGTCGCCGTTTTCACACCTTCCAAAAGATTCACATGAATTCAACAATAAATCATATCGTCTTCTGCTCGTCACACACAATTTCACCAAATTGTCTTCCTCCAAATGGAATTTGTCCAGCTCTGAATCCTCACCGAGTTGTGAAGATAAGCGACGAAGTAGAAGAAAACAGCTCATTGTTTGTCGCCGTTTTCACAAATTTCGAAAGATTCATATGTATTCAGCAATAAATCTAATCATCTTCTGTTCGTCGTGCACAATTTGAACACATTGTCTTTCTCCAAATAAAACTTTCTCCTACTCCGAATCTTCACCGAGTTGGTGAATACGAGCGACGAACTGGACGTAAATTGAGCGACGAAGAATAGAAAACAGCTCATTGCTTGTAACAGCTTACACACCTACCAAAAGATTCACATGGATTTTAGCAATGAATCAAATCGTCTTCTGTTCATCATAGACAATTCCAACAAATTGTCTCTCTCTAAATGTAACTTTGTTCTACTCTGAATCTTCACCGAGTGTGTGAAAATCAGCGACGAAGTAGAACGTGAAATGAGCGACGAAGTAGAAGAAAACAGTTCATTGCTTGTCACAGCTTTCACCCCTTCCAAAAGTTTCATATGAATTCAGCAATAAATCGAATCGTCTTCTGTTCATCATAGACAATTCCAACGAATTGTCTCTCTCTAAATGAAACTTTGTTCTACTCTAAATCTTCACCGAGTGTGTGAAAATCAGCGACGAAGTAGACGTGAAAATGAGCGACGAAGTAGAAGAAAACAGTTCATTGCTTGTCACAGCTTTCACCCCTTCCAAAAGATTCACATGAATCCAGCAATAAATCGAATAGTCTTCTGTTCGTCATACACAATTTTCAACACGTTGTCTTCCTTCAAATAAAACATTGTCCTGCTCTGAATCTTCACCGAGTGGGTGAAAATGAGCGTCAAATTGAAAGAGAACAGCTCATTGTTTGTCACAGCTTTCACATTTCCCAAAAATTTCACGTTAATTTAGCAACAAGTCGAAACGTCTTCTGTTCGTCATACGCAAAGCCAAGACATTGTCTTCCTCCAAGTAAGACTTTGTCCATCTCTGAATCTTCACCGAGCGTGTGAAAATGAGCGTCAAATTCGAAGAGAACAGCTCATTGTTTGTGTCACAGCTATCACACCTTTCAGAAGATTCAAATGAATTCAGCAATAAATCGAATCGTCTTCTGTTCGTCATACGCAATCCCAACACATTGTCTTCCTCCAAATAAGACTTTGTCCAGCTCTGAATTTTCACAGGGTATGTGAAAATGAGCGACGAAATAAAAGAAGGCAGTTCATAGCTTGTCACAGCTTTCACCCCTACCAAAAGATTCACATGAATTCGGCAATAAGTCGAATCGTCTTCTTTTGGTCATACAAAATTTCATCAAATTGTCTTCCTCCAAGTAAGACTCTGTCCATCTCTGAATCTTCACCGAGCGTGTGAAAATGAGCGTCAAATTCGAAGAGAACAGCTCATTGTTTGTCACAGCTTTTACTCCTTCCAAAAAATTCACATGAATTCAGCAATAAGTCGAATCGTCTTCTTTTGGTCATACAAAATTCCATCAAATTGTCTTCCTCCAAGTAAGACTCTGTCCATCTCTGAATCTTCACCGAGTGTGTGTGAAAATGTGATACGAAGTAGAAGAAAACAGCTCATTGTTTGTCACAGCTTTCACACCTTCCAAAAGATTCATGTGAATTCAGCAATAAATTGAATCGTCTTCTGTTCGTCATACGCAGTTCCAACATATTATCTTCCTCCAAATAAGACTTTGTCCTGCTCTGAATCTTCAGCGAGTGTGTGAAAATAAGCGACGAACTGGACGTAAAATTGAGCGAAGAAGTAGAAGAAAACAGCTTATTGTTTGTCACAGCTTTCACACCTACCAAAAGATTCACATGAATTCAGCAATAAGTCGAATCGTCTTCTGTTGGTCATACACAATTTCATTAAATTGTCTTCCACCAAGTAAAACTTTCTCCAGCTCTGAATTCACCGAAAGTGTGGCAATGCGCAACGATGTAGAAGAAAACAGCTCATTGTTTGTCACCGCTTTCACACCTTCCAAAAGATTCATATGAATTCAGCAATGAATCGTATCGTCTTTCGTTCGTCATACACAATTTCATCAAATTGTCTTCCTCCAAATGGAGCTTTGTCCAGCTCTGAAGCTTCAGCGAGTGTGTGAAAATGAGCGACGAAATAGAAGAAAACAGTTCGTCGTTTGTAACAGCTTTCACACCTTCCAAAAGATGAATTCAGCAATGAATCGAAGCCGGCACTTGCGATCCGCTATTTTCTCACGTATCTCTCGTGCTATCTTGTCCGTTTCCGCCATACATCTAGAATACTTCGAATCCCTATGTGTAAAAAAAACACTCGTTATCTATACAGTGTCAATGTCTGCATTGAGCAGACGGTTTCACATCATATATGAACTCTGTGCTTTATAAGAGAACAGTGAACCCCACACAGTAATTGAAAACGAGGTAACAGGCAATTGTTGCTCAAATGCTTGTTTATAGACCAGGCACATGAAAGGCGACAGCGTTATCTTGACAACACCCTACAATCTATTGGTGAATAGAGGTCTTGATGACCTGAAGAACTGAGAGGCTTACGAAGCAGTTTTTGTCTTAATGTTTCAATGCTTTATTTGACATTTTTTAATTGCATCTTTATCGCATGATATATTGAAATCCAGATCTCCGAGAAAACGGAGAACAAATTGAAGGGTTTTAGAATGTTAAAAGAAAGCGTGACAGCAGCAATCATTAGCGACATGCTGCCGAAAACCACTTTTCTGGATGAAGGTTTGGCTGCTTATTAGCTTCACAATTGAAAAACGTCTGCGATGGGGAACATCATGTAATATTGAATCTATAAAACCGGAGTTATGATTTGCTAAAACATCCAAAAGCAAGCGTATTTTGCAAAAATCTATAATTTCTGATACAGCTTTGCTGCAGCTTGAATACCTCACTATGAATTAAGTTTTCTTGAAATTTGAGGGTTGAAAATGCCATTTTATTTACGGGTACCACGGAGAGAGCGCTGATTTGCTACAGAGACATCTCTGTTCCCTTCTAATTGGCAACAGTTTGATAGCTTTTTGCCTGACCTTTTCTTGGCCTCGTGGTGATTTCGTCCGAAAACTGGCTTTTTGTAAATTCTAGCAGTTACAAAATTACATCTCAAACGTTTCTTTCTTCATCCTTATGGAAATGAGAATAGCGTCCAAAGAATTTATTGCGTTTTGCGAGTGAACAGCGCTTATCACATTTGAGTAAGCATCACAAATTTTTAGTCAATACAAAACAATTAATATGGTGCACAGATATATATATATATATATATATATATATATATTCGCCCGCGAACAAAATCCTACAAACCAGGCTTGAAAGCAACAGTAACTCGTGATGAGGCTCCACATGGATAATGAAACAAAACAATAGTGATTTCGTCGGTATATTGGGGGAAAAAGGGTGCATCCAAAAAAGTTTTTTAAGAAATTACCACTCATTAACAATGAATTACACTTTTGATAAACGACACCAACCATGTGATGAAATAGTCCTAAGTACAACTAGGTGTGATATACCCGACCCCTGAAGAAATATGTATTGTACCCAAAACTCAAGCGTTCAACAACAACATGATCGCCGTGGTACGATAGAAATACAACAATAATTACAAAGCTCGTAAAAGGAAGTCATGAAATAATGATAACCATTATCGATCAGAGCTGCGAATCACAGAACATAAGAGGCCCGTTTCAAAAATATTCACCATGTTCACTCCGCACACGCTATCCAGTCACCACCGATGGTGATTTCCCAATAGAATTGACATCGAACCACTGTTTTATCACCGTTTGTAGTTCATCTACAGTCCAGAATTATTATGTATGTTTCTCGCCCTTTTTATCACCCGCATCCTCTTCACTTCGTTCTTCTTCCTCCATATTCTCATTGGGAACGTTTGCATTATGATATTCCGTCATCACTATTCGCTCGAAAGGTTTTTGTTGAAAACATTCCAGCAAAAACGCCATTACTGAAATTATTTCTATCAATATGGCATTTATTAGAACCATTGGTGGTTTCTCTATTGTGACATGTTAAAGCATATGACTGATATCGCCTTCCCACATAGAGAACTACAGAACAGACTTTAACATTCTATGGTTATTCTTTTTTTTAAATATCCACTTATACTTCATTATGAACGTTATTCCGCGTTGCAACCTTTGCCACTGAACAGGCTCACTGAATTTGCGTGATATATGTGCTTTTTTGATTGTTCGAAGAGCGATTTGTTGTATCGCCACGTTCAATAACAGGTGCAACAGAGTTCTTTATTGCAAAGATAGGTTTCTTTTACAGGAAAGGAATTTTTTTCACAGTAGTCGTTCATTCTACTGAAATTACTTCTCTAAAATTTACTTGGTGATATTATATCTTTACGCAACAAAAGGTATTTCCAACATATCAACTCTACTTACTAGTATCAATAAATCCGTAAAGTAGCTCAAGCGACGGGCTTACTACTTGAGATGTGAAACGTTGTCTTCTTTCTGTTCTTACAGTGCTGCATGGGAATCTTTTCGAAAACCAACTCCAGGGTCAAATTTCCGAGATTCTCCTATCAAATATCTGCTAAAGGTCTATTGGAAAGACATGCGCAGCTCGTAAACGAGCGAATAAACAAAAACAAGTGTGAAATATTCCTGTTTCTGCTGCTACAGCGCAATAAAGGGGTGTTCTTGGGAATCAAACACAGTATCGAAATCAGAGAATTGAGCCTTCGAATAATTATAAAAGTGCGAGGAAAACTTTTATGCGGCGAAAAAGGCATTTTAACAATCGTGTATTAATCCAGGTACACACCGTCTCGAACGGGTCAAACGTGTAAAACTCAAGCAGAATCAGGAGATGCGAATGCTGGTTCATTTGTACTAGGCTGAGTTATAAGATTACCGCGCACTTATTATATTTACTCAAATATACACACACAGAATTTGTTTTAGATATGATCAACGTCGGAGCGCATGTGGTCCAGTGGTTGGAGGTGCTCTGCGTCGCACACAAAGGTCTACGATACGATCTCGCGCTTATAGCTCACAAGCTATTCATTTCTTCGGGGTCGGTATATCGATACCAGACTGGTTTCAGATTTGTCTGCGAGGATAAGCAGCGATGATCTGATACAGCAAGGGGGGGGGGGGGGCATCGCGAGTCATTGTAAGGGCCAGATATGCATTTAATCACCTCAAGCGAAGTTAAAAATGAAAAATGAATGCATGGCGCATCCCTCGGGAACTAATCACCACCGAGAGCTTTATACTTTTATTTGTTCATTATCCACCCACCCATGAGAACACAATCGGAAGCACATGGAGGCAACCGAGCACACTACAGTTAATAATTGTGCAAAAGTAATGGCGGTTTTTGTACTGTTAAATATGTTCTGCTGCTTTATGACATTTTACTTGCTGTTCAATCTATATTTATTCCAGACCGTGAAAAACACGTTGATTGATGCAAAAGTAATGCAGGTTTTAGGATGTGAGTTCAATGTGGGTCGTAAAGCAACAGAGACAACTTGCATCACATTAACGCATCTAGCACAAGAACTACTAACGAACGTACACTTCAGCAACGATTCAAGAAGTTCGTAAAGGGAACGAGAGCCTTGAAGCTGAGGAAGGTAATAGCTGGGCATAGGAAGTTGACATCGATTAATTGAAAGCAATCATCGAGGCTGATACTCTTGAGATACACGAGATGATGAAGAGAAAGTCAACGTCAACCATTCTACGGTCATTCGCTATTTGAAGCAAATTGGGAGAGTGAAAAAGAACTTGGTGCAGAAGTGATGACGGTTCATTTGCAGTCAGCCGACAGCCACACTTGGTACAAAGAACTCTTCGAAAGTTGAACGAATTGGGCTACAAAGTTTTACCTCATCTTTCATATTCGTCGGACCTCGAGCACACCGACCCCCACTTCTTTGAGCATATTGACAGCTTCTAGCAGTAAAAACGCTTCCATAAACAACAGGATGCAGAAAATGCTTTTCAAGAGCTTTTCAAATCCCGGGGCACCGATTTTTTTGCTGCAGGAATATGTAAGCTAGTTCTCGTTGGCAATAATTGTTGTAGCTCTTACTTTGATTAATAAAATGTGTTTGAACCTAGTTATGATCCCTTGAAAACTCACGGTCTGAAAACTCCATTATTTTTGTACCGATCTAATACCTTCATTAATCAGCTAAGTGAACAGGAAGAAACAAGCGGCCAGTGGATATTTTGTTGCAAAAAGAACATTGAAAAACAAAGAGCTCTAGATAGAAAATAAGGTTCTTATGTCTATCAAGCAAAAGGGCTGAAAAGTTCGTTTGATTAACTTGTTTTATATTTTTAAAAGCTTCTTTACGTTTATGTTCATCGGACACGCGATAGCGGCAATGAATGATGACAGTAAACCCAATAATCTAGAATGGTGTGCAAGAACATTTGCGGCAGTTAGGATGAATGGACACTTTGAATGCTGGACAATGACTCATCCGATAACTGGTGCAGTTACATATGGTGTAGGTGTACATTAAACTTATAATCCCAGATTTTGTGATATCACAGTGTTTTCGTGAGCTTATTTTTTTCTTCGCATTCAAGCCACACATGCCTATGTCAGATGACTTACAAAAGTGAACCTCATATAATAAAGATTTTTTGAAAACGTAAACGTGCAGACTATTCTAATTGTCGCTTTTCATTCTTCATTCACCTCATCTTCTAGTTGAAAAAGCGGCGCAGCTGAATCTGCAAAATCAAGGCAGGAGTGCAACTCACGTTTTCCTAACCTTCTTTCAATAGCAACATAGTGCTTATAGGCCAGGATTGGAGCTACCGGATCCTTCGACAAGGACCTGAAAAGTCCGTTCGACGATTTCTGGACGGCTAAACAACGGATAAAAATGTTGTAAATAATTAGTAAAATACTCTTGTATTGCAAAAATAAGTACCTTACGGCTATGAAGGAATAAATGAATATTCAAATTCATTCGCTGTACAAAAATTTTTCATAAGAATGTTAGTAATCATTCAAAAGCTTGAATCTCTAGCTAGAGCGATACGCAGCCGATTTTAACGCTGTAAAGTTCAGAATAAAATTCTGTTCTATACGCGCAAACTTCTCGCCGCACAGAGCTCTTTTTAAACAACTGGGTCAGTCGATAGCAGAAGATTCAAAAATTCCACCACTGTGCCTATTTCTGGAACGATCGTTCCTTTGCAGCTCAACAGGGAAATAAGATCAAATTCGCATGGGCGGGCAAGAGGATTTTGGCTTTCCTACGAAGTGGGTGGCAGGGCCAAGGGCGGATGTAGTCGTCTCAACACTCCGGTCGATCGATTGGCCATCGCGAGCCACAGGAAACTGCGATTTTTGTTATTGAATCAGAAACTGTTTCTCGAAATTCCAGATTTAACGTCCGACCCTAATAGTAAAAGATTTTCTCTACACGTTCATGTGCTTTTCGTGCCTCCGGCGAAGCAATAGTTGATTTGGAGGCCGATGTAAAGCATAATTTTATCTTGAACTTTACAGAGTCATAGAAGGGTCTTTTTGAAAACCGGCTAATATTGGCTCTAATTAGAGAGTTAAGCTTTCGAATGATTACGAACACTCCTATAAAAAATTGTTGTACAGCGAATATGGTCAAACATTCACTTGTACCCTTATACCTGAAAAGAACCCAAAAACAAATTTGAAGATCAGATTTACAAGGAAATCGTTAAAAATGTGTCTTTATAGATGGCTAATCAGTCATTCGATCTACAGTATATTCTTCATTTCTTCTAGCTTTAAGAAACGAACATAATCACAGAAGAAGCATAAAGTGGCGTTGCTAAAGTTGCAGCAACATGATCTCATTTTTGAACTCTGAGCGCCGTTAAAAAACCACTTGGAAACTTACGCATGAAGTGCTTTTGTAAGTGATTGAGGTTTTAGCGTAAAATTGAAGAAGAGTAGTAAGAGTTGAAGGACGAATAACACAACATTGGCGTAGGGGTAAAATAATATCATCATCATCAATGTCCGTTCGACCGAAACTGGAATAAAAATGTGCAAAAGGAGAGACAAATATTTATGATTCGAGAATTATCATTTCTATATATAAATAGCACTGTTATATTTTTTGAACAGAGATTTGCTTATGGGAATTACTTTGAACGAAAATAAACAAATTTCTTCGCCCCAATCGGACGTCAATGCGTTAAACTAATCGAGTAATTTACCACAATCTTCAAATAGTGAATTGAAGAACGAGAAACAAATAGTCAACCATGCAAATCTCAAAGTTTGTTAAAATAGCTTATTGAGATTCTAAGTTTTTTTTTCATTGAATTCCCAACTTAATTTTATTTGATGGATTTATTTATCTTTTTTTCTAAAAAGGAAAAGGCACTATATAATTCAATAATCAGAAACTTTTACATGTCATGCACTCAAATAAGATAGTATAATGTTGATAGGAAACCTACCACGCTTTTCAGTCTATTCACATTTCACTCAGTTCGATAATAAAAGCCATTATCAACTACAAATTATTGGCAAACCAGGTTTTCAAACGTAATTCCTTAGGAGGCACTGTACGCATTTTGATACGAGAGCACTTGTACTTGGAAAAGAATTGGTCAGTTTCTATTGATCATTGTGGTGCACAGCCGCGAAGCTTCCCCTAGGTTTCTTCGATTTGCTAAACTTACTATCCACTGTAATCGTTCGACCCGATTTCAGAAGAGTGTTGCTGCATTAAATCAGCTGTCAATCACTACTACGACCATGATGCTCCTCTAGTGATGAGATTTCTGCTATTGAGAGTGATGTGGAGCTCCTTTGCTGGACAATCACTAAGCTAATCGTCGCTGTTAGGTTATTCACTTCTCGTCAGACGTCATACTACATTTGAGTAACGTCTTGTTCTAGGCGCACAAAAGAAACGCCGACGATATCACAAAATAGCGTATTTGTCGGCTTCTTCAACTTTTCAGCCTCCTTCACATGTTTTCAAAGCACCTGAGATCCTAGCATTGAGCTCCTTTACAAGACCATTTCATCACCTTCGTGGTATCTTTCTAACCCTTTTTCCACTTGCTAAAGAACAGAAGGACGATCTCAAAAAAAAATAATTTTTCGAGTTCTGACTGATTGCTGATTACTAAATAAGTAGTGATTTCAACACGACGCGTAATTGGACTCTGCTAGATGGGTTAGCCTTCTTTGACATTCAAAGTCGAGAATTCTCGACAGCTACCACGGCCAGTGCTGTATCTCAGTGAAAAAAGTCGCAGTGATTCTTACATTGATTAATGAAATTTATTCTGAGAACAAATATAATAGGCAAACATGTTCAAATTGGACGTTATTACGTTGGAAAAAAAGTTTCTCAATACCCGCCAAAAAATCTATATTTCATTATTGTCTCACACAGTATCGGCTAATGTGAATTCATGGGAAAATTTCAGGAATATTTTCTAAAAAAATCTCTCATTTATTCAAACTATGCCAAGGTTAATGGATAGCCGATCTTGAGATTTATTTTTTGAATATCAAACATCGTTGCACGTCAAAATTCATTTGGTCAAAAGGCCATGATTTGCTTGCGATGAAATTTTGAAGGTGTCTTGCATTTCATACTTGTCCCAAATGGCCGCACCATTACTGACGAACTCTTCTGCGAGCAGATGGATCGAGTCTGGGATGTGTTGAGGGAAAAGTACCCGATAGTGAGTTGTCGAAAGCGAGCACCGTTTCAGCAACATAATGCCAAACCTCACACCGCACAGAGGAGAAAGGAAACGTCTGATGATTTGGAGCATCGAGGTCTTGCTGCACTTAGCCTACACTCCAGATGTTATGCCGTCCGATTATGTCCTACCTGCGCTCACTGGAACATTTCCTGAGTGGACGCCTATTCAAGCAATTTGATCAAGCTGAAAAGGCATGTCAGGAGTTATTTGATTCGAGCTTAAAGAATTATGCGTTTCAAGCAGATCCGGATCCTTGCAAGTAGTTGGCAGACGATTGCGGATAATGATGGCTTTACTTCGAAGAGTAAATGTTGTTGCTTTTAAATGACATAATGTATAAACTTTGATTTTTCAGCACGCGTTAAGGAACTTATTCTTAATCTAATAACTTCTGGAATATGATACGTCATTTTAGTAGGTTTTATCTCCGTTCAGAAGTTCTAGGTGTTCGAAAAATAAAATACTTCCATCATTTTGCAAATATATACGTTTTCAATCTGCAGCCTTAAAAATGAACAGTAAGACTAAGTACTATTTGAAAATCAAAGCAAAGACAAGGAATTTCAAAAAATAGTGGGAATCTGAATCGTTTTATCAAGTTTATTTGACGAAATTAACGCAGTACAAAAACTCACGCACGGCCGTTGTCCAAGTGGATTGCGTAAGATGGTGCGTTCTCAAACACATTAAATGATTCAAAATGATGCCGATCTTGATTTCCTAAAGTCAGCAGAGAGTAGAATAATAAAAGAATAATCTAAAAGTTGAAAGTACTAAAAAGAATACTTTTTTGCGTAAATAGATCGCCTGAGCGCGATGAGAAGTGGATAAAAAAACCCACGAAACACTGATATAATCCGATTAGTTTGGATTAAACATGAATAATGAGAAACCATTCCTCTACTGAACTTTCTACCTTAAGGCACGTCCAAGACATAGGTTTTGAGGTCGTAATACACAGAAAACATGAATATGAATAGAAACTTGAGTAAAATGTATCTGTTCATATTAGGCCCTTCCATAAGCTTTGGCACTAGAACAGTAAATACTAGAATCACTATTGATAAAATTACATGGCAACGCTGAATTGTGCATTTTCTCGTGAACATCTTGGGACATAACATGCTTATACTTGCTCTAAGATAAAGCTCTCTCGGGAACGAATTCGCTTGCTACTCATGCAACAGTGGCGCACAGGGGAAAATGATATTGAAGCGTGCACGATTGATGGAGCCTTGAGCGGTGATAAGGTTGTAGAAAGGACGTCTAGAACGTGGATCGCGAAGTTTGAAACTGGAAAAAAACAATCTGAAAGATCAATCCTGCTCAGCTCCTTCACAAAAAGCTCTGTTAATCTTGTGCGCCGCTTCATTACAGCTCCATTTCAAAGCAATTATGAGCAAGTTGTATGCCGAAATATAAGCCAGAAAATGCGCAATTGAACGATGCCAAAGTCATGCAATTTAATCACTTCTGGTATATAAATTTGGGGTCTATGCTTCAGAGTCAGAGTCATGTAACGATCTAATGCAACGCAATCTCAGATACTCAAACGTGCATGGTATGATAGCTTCGAAAAAAAATCTTCTGTTTGTACGGGTAGTTGAATACGTTGCGTTGAGATATGATAAAATCTGCGAGACTGAAGATCAACAAGAAAACTAGAGTTTGACTGATTGTTGATGGAATATTGTGATAATAACAGTATGCTTTCTTCAACACAGAAGCCGTCGCTGCAAACTTCAATTCAGTTTTACCCAAAGTGCTTTGTCATCAGCTAGCCATTCCAAATGGCTGAAAAGTCTTTTTCACTCATAAAAGAATAAGCATTTCAAACCTTACACTTTACAATTAATACTGGGATTACACTGTGCTATCCTAAATTGTCCTGATTGATTTAAAATTCATCTGCCGATATACATCATTGACAGTTGTTTTGAAGTGATCTAACTGAGATTATCAACAAAGTGGTTTAGATTTCCGCCCTTACACGTCGTTTAGGTTCCAGAACTTCTGTCATTCATTCCGTTTTCTGCTAACCGTCATCTTCAATTTGGAGCTCTCATGTCTTTTCTGATTAAGATATTGAACGCTGATCTAGCGTGAGCTTCATCGCGATCACGGTTATAACCACCCAAAAGCGCTCTCCTGCTTTTACCACGAAGACTCGCCCGCCTCAGTGTGTCGCACAGAGGTTTTTTGTTTTGAAACTCCGATTCCTGAAGGAGACCAGTGGCGTTGTACAAGTAGGAAATCCCATGGTTCATTGTGTGAGCGTTCGAAAGCAATATGACAGGACGAACACCAGAAAGACCACACATTCCAAAAATAATCCTTGTCATTTCAAATTGAATTGAAGAATTTCAATGCAGATTTCTGGTTAAATAATGGCTTTGTTAGCAAATAGTAATTGTGAAGAATCACGGGTGAGGATACACATTATGCATAAATTTAGCTCAACTCTGATTTCACTATCAAATACAAAAGTCCAGGACTGAAAGAAATATTACTAACAGAATGAACATAATGTACTTACGGTCTCACCTATGAGATAGTCAAGCACATGAAGATCAACAAGGTCAAGAAGCTTCCGACCATGAGCATATTGTTGCTTCACTTTTACCTTATTTGTGCAATAGTTCATATCAGATTGCCATTCAGCGATTTGATTCTTCTTTGAATACGTTCTAAAACAAACTTTTCAATTTCTATGGTAGTTTTAAACCTTATAAACGAAAAACAAATATCGACGCTACGTATTTAGTCGGATTTTTGTTGTATTCTATAATTTATTCACTCATTTGCGTCCTGGCTAACTCTAAAGTTGAAATATTGGAAATCTTTAGAAAATTTTGAGGTGATATACGAAGCCAGATAAAAGAAGGTCTAACACCACTGTTTTCAAAAAACTTACAGCGGCTTTTCACACCTCTTGTTGATTGAATCTATAACCTTTGGTTTGACATAGTTTTGTGAATACGCAAAATTCCGGATGTTTTGCTCGAAAATCCTCTCCACTTTTGATACATCGAAAACAACCCATGGCTTCTTTGCTTGAGCCTTTTTTCCTGCCTTAGAGTCAAATAAGTGGAGTTAGGAACCTTGGTTGATGCCGACATTATGGAGCAATATTCCAAAGCCTGATTCAAATACAAGAACAAACCGCCGATATGGGCTACGATTGTGCTTTCGTGGAACGACAGCCTCATCCGGGAGAAAAACCTGCACGGATCCCTCTTTCAGATCCGGTAATCCACAAATTGCGTGAGTTGTGTCACAGTAATAATCACATCGTGAAACAAAACAATGATTCTTTGCTGAAAATGGCGATTGAAAATTTATGAAAAAAGCAGTATTGCAGCGAAAAGTAACACATTATATGCCATTCATATATACTGTACTATACAGTCATTAATTCAATAGGAATTCTTGTTTTAAGCGTAACCGTTCAACATTAATTATCCCTTGATGAACGGATAACGCATTCGATTCCATTCGTAATGCTGTAAAGATAATTGACTGCATGCTTGGCTTGCGCAGTTACTGAGAAGAAACTAATCAATGTAGTTCGTGTTTTGTCGTCGTAATCTTGTCTGGCATCAATTAGCCGACTTTGGACTGATAGAATTGATTAGCTGAAGGTACAAGATCGGATAACATCTACTTGTGTATTGCATGGTATCTTTATATACTATCTCGTACTTGCCTTTCAAATTATATCTCAAAAAGAAACAAATTGTACTTACCAGGTGATATGAAAAATGTTTTCTTGAGCTTTTTCTCAGCTTTATCATACAATTCGGATGTCATATTGATGATACGCCCCACAGTTGGTACGGCACGTCGAAATCCCAACACTCTAAAGAGAGCGAAAATGACAGGATGAGTGACAGAGTGAAATGAGTGGTTACTGAGTATTGTTTTCATGTCAATGCCTCATCAGACTACGGTAATTCACTTTTCCCCAAACAAAACAGTGCATAGAAAAACAGTTCATAAATTTGAATAAAAAAAATCTTGAAACTATAAATAGAAGGACACAATAAAGGGACCGCCAAAAGATCTGCAAAGAGAAGAATTCCCATTAACTCTTTGGGCACCGCCGTTGATAGCAGGCGGCATCCTGGCGATCGATCTTGCACGTGGAGCACGCAATCTTCTGTGTTGCAGTCTCGCAATGAATTGGACCTTTATTACCGCTAAAGGGGGTTCTGCTGTCAGTAAAAAGAGATTAACAATGAACAAACTTCAATAAGACTACTCGCTGCTGAATTACAATTACAAAACAATTGCTAAAAAAGAGTATACTGTAGATTGCACTGTGATGCCATTCAATGGACTACTGTCGATGATTTTCTGATTATTATCATACATTAGGAGTTGAGACTTTTATAGTCTTGTCAAAGAGAATTTTATTGTATTATCTTAGGCGCCATAACTTCCAATATATCAGTTTATACTCAGCGGTGAACTATGTTCATCGCTGCAATCTTTGTAATTTTACGACAACTGGATTTTCCTTTTTGCTGGAAAAAACCCTTCAGAGTAGTCTCTCTAATATCAATCTATTTTTTTGTTGCGATAAAGCTTGTTCAGAATCAAAATTCTCGTACATAATAGTAGAAAATCCGCTGTGATGTTGAATAACTCATTCAGATAGCAAGACGTTGTCTCCTTTTAATTATTAGACCGTGCTACGAGAATTTTCTAAAAACCAAGCTAAATACTAGAATCTCCATCTCTCAGAAAACCAAGGAAGGATTACAACATTACACACAGTATGACAGCATTCCACAAATCATGTAATGAAAAGTGGAAATTTTCAGGATACATGAGCGTTATTTTCGCTAGAAATACATTCATCGAAGTTTCTTCAGTAATGTTCTATTTTCTTGAGCGATGAACTTCCTTATACTCAAAATCCCACTTTGTAGTATAAGAAAATTTGCTTTTGAGTTGGAACAACGCACTGCGATAGCAAAACGTTCTTTTTTTGGTTGGTAGAACTTCCTATAGAGGGCGTTTCACAAATTATATCTAATATCAAAATCGACATTTCTCAAGCTATCGAATAACCAAAAAAATCGACTAAAAAAACGAATGTTAGATACCAGCTGGCAATATGTTTCCTTTCACAGCGATGTGTGTGAAACATAAGGACTTTTCCGACATATGGACGTTCTTTTTACTAGAATTATGTATAAAAGCCTTTTCAATGATATTCCACTTTTCCATGATGACGTCTTCACGGAACCTCAATTTACTGAATAAATTCCCTTAATTCCATTGCGACGTGCGGTAATACAAATTCACGGGGAGGTGCGACGTTGCCATTACAATAGCCGAGGGAGAAGCGAAGTTACGCGGATGTGATACTTGAAGGATTAATACATAATTAGGACGGCCAAGCAATGCCATTGCAACTTCTTACGTCCGATTGATGTGTTTATTCATAAAATCCAGTTTGGAATGATCTCATTTATGGAACCTTCCAACCAACTTCAAGAAAAATTTGAAGCGAGACAATCAGTTGTGTACATGATGCAGAAATACACTTTATAACATTATTTTGCTACCCAAACCAAGCAGTTTTACTTACCTCTGGTCAACAAGTCTGATGTTCACTGCATTAATGCCAAAACTTATGAGAAGGCCTAATAGTATGCATGATCGACATACTAATTTAAGCAAGTATTAGACGAACCTACTGCACGCACCTGTCCAGATGAAAAGTGGCAATCTCAGCATTGTGTCTTTCAAAGTCACTGAAGTAGAAGTGATTCGGATCCGTCTCATAATCGCGTCCAAACCTAAACCTTTACACTTTTCACACCAGCAGTTCGATCGGCAGTATAGAGCAATTATGTATCAAAAAAAAGAAATCAAACTCATGTCAATATGAACACTAATTCAAAAACTTTGAGCTAACCTCATTGGCTTGAACACAGCTTGCTTGTCATTGTCGAAAGTAAACACCAGCTTTGCCTAAAGATCATAGTATTGGACAAAAACAAATCTTATTTGCTGTATTACGGCATAGACTGGGGATTTCTACAGTGTCGAAACGTGATGTGTACGTGAAGATCATTCCCTCTGAAAGGAATCACTTAATCTTGTGAAGGGTTCGACACTCCTATTCGAAAAGCCAGCTTAAGTTAAATCAGTGTACTGAATATCGTCTTTTTAGAAGAAACCGGTCGCGCGATGATAAATATCCTCTAGATCCAAAAAGGTCGGCGACTACCTGAGATTAAGATATGGATGACGAAATTTGGTATCATTGTGACCTGGAGACTCCAGTGAAGACGAAAAGTGCTCAAGCATTCCCATGCTTTGAGGCCCATACGACTCGTAAAACACATATCGCATAAGAATTCAAAATTATTACAAAAGATTTCACAATGATTTGTCTAATAACATGTGCTTCATCACCTATCAATTTGTTTGAATCCCATTACGCATCGAGCATTTTGTATTATGGCAGCAGCTGTTTGCACTTGAATTATATCACCTTGGTTTACCATAGAAATCGTATTATTCGGAAGCAAAATGCGATTTGCTATTGTCGAACCTCTTCGTTTTCTTGCCACGACTTTCAAGTGAATTTCATGAGCAGCTCCGACATTTGATAAAGCAAAAAAGCGCATTAAGTATAAATGCTTTGTAAACGAGCCTGCGTTCCACCATCCATAATATGCACCGCTTTGATGGATGCTCGATTCAAATCCGTCAGAAGGTCATTTATAATACCATCGTCATTGTATAAACTACAGCTGCCAATCTGTGCATAAAATTTTTCCCATGAATCACGTTCTGGTACAGATTTTCTGAAAGAAAGATCTTCAAACAAATCCTCTAATTTTGCATGAAAATTGAAAAAACTTCATAATGCTTCTCTAAACATACTGCTTAAACTTCATCCAATATTTAGCCAGCGTGATGTTGTTCTGACACTCTGACAAGGATAAAGAATACATATCTTTCCCTTTGAGAAAACTGTACAATTTATTCAACACCACTGAATTGTCAATCGTCGGGAAATCTGAAAATAATGCTGCTCATATCGTTGTGCAGGGATCTCCAGTAGGTAGAATTTTCCTCGTTTTTATTTGCTTTCAGGTGACGAAAATTGAGGGTAGACCAAAGACGTGTATGTAGATTAGTGCATGAGCTTGTAGAGAAAAGGATAAAACGCACATAACTGACGCGTCAAGGTCTCCAGGACCATGTGTACTCCGAAAGTCTGACAAATTACTCAATAACATTTTAGTTACACTATAGACTACAGAGTTTAGAGAGATTTGTGATTAGCATGTCGACAGAAAAGCTACATAGGAAGGACTTTTCAATAAAACAGTTGAAAGTTTTTGCGATTATCGATAAAACAAAGCCCATTGGGCAGGGTTTTTTTTTTGCAACACAAAAACATACAGAAACTAATTATGCAAAATTAGTTGTATTAAACAATTATTGACATAGTTACAGTTGATAGAGTTGGACACTAACATACATCTAAATCAACATTATCCTCCTACGTCAATTGAAGAATTTTATTGTATCTGTCTACACGGACATTTTAAACTTCACTTTATGTTGTGTAGTCGATGGATCACGGACAACGATACCCGAGTTTCAACGTTTGAACACTATTTCTCTAGCCGATTAGGTCTTCATAGAAGAAAGGAAGACTACACAACAAGTGTTTTTTCCACTCGCTCACACAAGGAAAAACACACCATTTGACTTTGCAGTGATCCAAACCGTGATGTAAAAAAGCTCAAAATTACGGGCAATGCTTCGACCATAAATTCTCTAGCACGATGTATCAGGTTTCCGGAAAGAATTAGTCTAGGATGAGCACATTTTTTTCATTTTTAGCAATTCATCAATTTCAATTGCGAAAACATTTATAAATATGTAGTAGTACGTATCAGTGTTTGGAAATCGAAAAAAACCACAAAACAAATTCAATCCTCTTCCATTGCGAATATCACCATTATGTCAGATGTCACTGGAATAAGTTGAGTATGGTCCAACATAATATTCGTGACTGCTCAATCACTTCATTTTGGCGGAAAACTAATTCGTTGATGATCAAATATATGAATTCCTTTGGAGAGAAATCACCGTCACACATAAGATTTTTTAAAATAATAATTATTAATTAACTTCACTGACTGAACGGATCTTCGACGTTTTTTTCCGAATCAAACTAGGTGGATTCGGTTGCTTCTGAAATGACATCTGTGGCCCATAACGAGCTGCACGGAGTTTCTTCTCAGGTTGATTAGAACTGTCGAGCTCACTCGATCTCGGTGCTTCATCCCACTCATCTGAAGTATAAGACAAGTAACATATACTGTGAAGCTGTAAAAATTTTCTCTGGTAGATTTTGTTTGCAAAACTGAAAGTTTGAAGAAGATAAGTTTGATGAATATATCCGCATGTACAGCGAAATGCATGCACTTACTTGAATTTTCGAAAACAGCACCATATTTATATAGAAATAATAGTCTTCTATGATGATAATACTAGATATTTATAACATAATTGATAATCTTGTGAAGTAATAATATTGAAAAGTAAAGTTCCTTTCTGTTAGACGGCGAAAAAAGAATAGTCGACCACATTTGCTGGACAAGAATTTTCCAAAGGATTGTCGGCATTCTAACGAAAGCTTATGTCTTTGGCTAGAGTCCCACCTGCTTGGTTTCTCAAAACACCATTCATAACGCTGTGAAATCCAAAATAAAATTATTTTTCACATCCGCTGCGCACCTTCGTTTTTATCACGCGTGTAATTGCTGGAAGCACGAAAAGCATATGAATGTATTGAGAAAATTTCCTAGTATTTGAATTAATCGCTCCATCCGGGATTCCTTTCAAAGCAGAAAAAAAATTCTCAACAAAATAACAAGCTGCATTCCACATGCCAAATCCACAGGTCATCAATCGATCGCCCCGTTCCTTAGTGCCCAGATTAGCCGGTGAACAAGCTCGCCGAATACATGATACTGAATCTTCTTTTCTCTATTACATTGCAGAAAAAGTTTTCCAAGAAGCAAACATATATTTGAGTTTTTCGAGAGTTGTGCTATAGAAAGAGTGGTAGCAGATCAAGGGAAGAGTTTTGTCCAGTGAAATATAAGCGCGTGATCGTGGGAAACATAATTCAAATTTGATTTTGCAGCGTCATAAAAAGGTGTTTAGAAAAACCGATTGCCTACGGCCTAGCAAATGATTTAGGTTTTCGAACAATTACTAACACTCCTATGGAAAATTCTTGTCCAGCGAATGAGGTCGAATATTCCTTTGTCGACGTCTGACAGAAAAGTACCGAAAGCCATAAGATGACTTTTTCAGAGGTGAGCTGTGCAATAGCCATTCTGAAACGTGTAATACAGCATTGCCTTCTAGAATCAAGAGAATGAAAATCAACCATGTTGCCCAGTTCTGCTGTGTGAGGTGGAAATTTGAGTAAAATGATGGAATTAAAAGCACACTGCTCCATCTGGCTCAAAACTACAAAGAAATTTATAGTTTCAGACATTTACGATCAAGAAAAGTTGGACATTGAAAACCCACGTGAATATAATATAATGCAAGAGAAGTTTATTCAAAATGCATAGAAAAATTCATTTTACATTGATTAAGCTCAATCCAAAGACAAATTAATATTTGAAGTATTCTCCTTCCACATCAACGTCTTGAATCAACCCTGAGGTTTACGAACATTGCAAATTTTGTCACTATACGCTTTTCATATTTGTCGATGAGCCTCAGAAGCGTTGACGGCCGAATTTTTCCTTGAACTATTCCATTCTGAAGGTTTTGTCAACATACATCATGTCTCTTCGATGCGCAAGAAAATGAGCTTTCTTATGAGCTCGAATTCGCACAAAAAACATGTTTGAAAATGATTTCTCAGGAAATACTGCAGAGCTTTTTTTATAACCTATTGATAGATGATCATGCAAATGAGAAAAAGTTTCTAAGCAGACTAATTTTGTCCACAAGATTAAAATTGGCACAATTCCCATCACATTGAATCCTATGAAATTAAGAGATGCGTAGCACAACGGGATAAAGTGTTACCCACACGGATATAAAAGACGTTTCGCGCCCACATTAGAACAAATGATACTCTTCATTGAGTCAGTGTTGTGAATGGATACCAGATCAGAACAAATTCACATTCAGTTCTTCACCGAAACTCCATAGTGGTACACGAGTATCTCCATAAACTTATCAACACCTTCACATTGGTATGAAACGTTCAGTGTTGTTTCACCATGTATCACACTCCACTCGTGACAGTGTAGCCAATACTGAATGCATATTTGATTTGTAAAATGACTTGCGTAGCCCACTACTGTATGAAATCAGTGCTTTCATCTTAACAGTTAATTCTGGTACCAATTCGTTGGACTTGGAGTGATGGAGGAACAGTCAATGAGAAGAAGAACATCAAACCAATGGCGGCTACGCGCGTCGAGGAGGCTTCTACCCATGTCAGAAACTTCGATATTATACCCAATATGTAAAGTGCTATGCAAAACGCCCGCGTTAGCTGGGATTCGAACCCATATCTCGTTCTTTCCGGGAGCGTATGCTAACCGTTGCACCACCGACGCTCGTTTTCCCACAGCACCTTTCCACGCCACAATGCGTTATCTGTCAACAGCTAACCGTCTACGGTCTGGCGGGGCCGCCACGTATCGACGTTGACCTCACTTATGTTGACAGATATTGGGTACCAATAATCAATCAGAATGATTTTATTTGACCGCCACTTGCGGTGTTTATGATGTTACAATATACCCAATATGTAGAGTGCTGCGCAAAAACGTTTGCGTCAGCCGGAATTCGAACCCAGATCTCACTCTTTCCGGGGGCGTATGCTAACTGTTGCATCACCAACGCTCGTTTTGCACAGCACCTTCGATACTATTTGCAAATGCACATTTTTGATTGAATTTGCAAAGATATCACTATCCTACATTACTATCCATTATTAGCAGATCAGACCATAAATATGTAAGCATATTGACTTTGAACACAAAGTTCTTGTTCACACTGCTATCGTTCAATCTTGGTAGTGGTTGTCGTTTGAACATTTAAAACTGCAAAAAATGAAGTTTTTTAAACAAGGTAACTTCGGACTCTATTGGAACTTTTTTACCAAACTAACTATTGTAAACTATGCAATGAGAAATACTCACGACCAAAATTATCACGAGGGAGTGATAGAAGCACAAGTGTAACACCAAACGCAATAAATGCGAATGCAAATATTCGTTTAATATTGCAACGCATTCGGAGCTTTCACATCACGTTTTCTCTTTATTTTTTATTCTTTAGAGATGCTGTATTTCCTAAAAACGATAAGTGAAAATCTGTCAGAATTCGATATTTTGAAATACAGTAACTATTATCGCCAAAAGCATTCGAAAAATCATCGAATGAATATGTATGTTATGGCGACACGAAAAAGAGAAATAACATTTGAAAAGAGATTTTAAAAAATGGTGTGATGATATATGTGACACAACAAACAGGTGTTCTTGACTGAAGAAGTAGAAGAATTGAAAAACTGCCTAATGGAATGGAATACGCCACCGGTATGGTTGAAAGTGGGTTCGACTCCCGTCTGAGGCCGTATTTTTGCTCGCCACTCATTTCGCTCAAGTATATAGGAAGGAATCAGTGTCTACCAACAAGTGTCAACATTTGATTGGGTGATGACAAGAAGTAGAGAAGCCGGGCTCCCGGGGGAACTGACTGTAAAACTATCGAGGGACGACGGGTTCTGCCCGACTGACGAGTCTGTGGGGGCGAAACACGTGTGTCGGGCTGTACAGGAGCCCTTACCACACCACATGACAAGTTGGCTCAAGTAATGATGGGAGGATCTATTGGAATTTGAGCGTGGTCTCAATAAAGCACTTGAAATAAGGGTATGGTGTGATGGAGATACCGGCCAAGGAGCGGTCGAGTGCGCAAACGCTCAGTGTTGGGTGAGGGTTTCGCTTGACATGGAATGTGGGACGTTCGTCCTCGATAACTCTTTGTAAGGGAGCAGGGCTCCCGGGAGAACTGACTGTAAAAATATCGAGGAACGACGGGTTCTGCCCGATTGACGAGTCAGTGGGGGCGAAACACGTGTGTCGGGCTGTACAGGAGCCCTTACCAGACCACATGACAAGTTGGCTCAAGTAATGATGGGAGGATGACAAGAAGGTTGTCACTGATTTATAACAAAATTGATCACACGAATTGAAAACGATACAAGTGAGTAACTTGTAATGACTTAAGAATTATTATTGTCATAAATGTCAACAAAGACCAGATTCACGAACGAATATGGATAATGTATCGGAGCAGGTTCGCTAGTTTTACGCCACTCATAAGGTCATCCCACTGATTAATTTTGATGCTTCACTTGACTTGCAAACAACCTTTCGGTCATATTAGAACAATAATTGTCCAAATGATATATTGTAGTTGAAAAACGAAAGAGAACAAAGTGATGTTAATCAAATCACAAATAGTCATGAGACAATGATGCTGAGACTAGATTTTATGACTAGATTCGACGAGTATCGTGTGCCTGAATAAATACCGCTTTAGTCTGGCAAGAGAGTTCAATTCACTATCGATGCGAAAGTAAATACGTACATGCAAAAGAATGACAACGGAGAACGATGATGTGTTCATTGAATGGAACTGTGATGACGGTCATTATAATCGTCGTCATCATCATCATCACCTACAAAGTCATCAGGAAGTGATGGACATTGACTATTTCAACTGAGTGCGATGATGATCGGTCACTATAATTAGCGTTACCACTAGCATGATTTCATCATTATTACCATTATTATTATTATTGTCATTATTATTGCCATTATTATTATTGTTATTATTATTATAGTCATCATAGTTTTCTGCAAAGTCAACAGAAAGTGATGAATGTTGACTGTTTCAATTGAACACCGAAAATTGACACACGAAAATAATTAAACCGGATATTGGAGGTATTGAAACGTACAAATCGGACAGAATACGTGTTTATATCTAGAGAACACTTGGACATGAATGTTCAATGCTCACTTTATCACGGCTAGTCTACGAAAGTTAACATCAAACTTGACCGTCAAAGTTGAACAGTGAAATTACTAAAAATATTCTTAGAGGAAGAAAAAGTTCTCTTGGTTATTCATGTGCTTCATCGATCTTAAACACTCAGGGAAAGGAAACGAAAAGTGTCACCGTTATAAAAGTGACATATGAAGTAGACTGAAAAGTACAATGTTAATGTCTTCCATTCAAAAAAAAATGATTTTACAGGTGAAAAGGATATTATTCTTACAAATCCTATTAATGCTATTCGTTATTCATAGTAAAAGGGTTTCTAATCAATTTCACACGAGAAAAAAACTAGTGTGCTCATCATCTAAGCATCTCTATACCTACATCAGCCTATAACCGACTTGCCTTTTATTGATTTCAAATAAAATACACTTCCTAAGCAAGATGTCAGTGACAACAACTTTTCACAAGCTAACCAGTATGTTGCTGGTTCGTACAAATTTGCAGATTTATTCTCGCTGGATTCTTGAGTAACCTGTTTCATACATTTCTATAGGGGGCCACAATACGTCGTTTTGCTGTCTTACGAATAGGTTCCTCCCGGATAGCGTACCTTTACCATGAGTGAATATTCTGGGTGAGGGCATCAATTACTAAATCACCAGCTGGTCTAGATGTACAATGGCTGTACAGCCTTCGTTCGATATTCAGAAAAATCAAATAACTCAGTCAAGATAACACCTTCATAAAGACGGAAATCATAGAGCGTTGGAACTGATTTTTCCTCAGCTCTTCCCTCTAGCATGCAATATCTAAGCACTACTATGTTTAGGAAACGTGAACATACTTCGAAAATGAGTAATCTAAACATTTTTTCGAATATTGTCAGATAACTCTCGAAATTAAACATTCAGTAATAGATTCGCTTTATTCTAGTGGTCGAATCTAATAGTAGAAACGTTGATGTTCTTAAGAGTAAGACTATGTAACGAACACACACCGAATCGTTGAACGACGAAACGAAACACTGATTTGATTAATTGTTTGTCCGGAAAAAAATCACGTATCAGAACTTGAACTTCGACAGGTGGCTGACAGCTCTATAGATAACATGAAGGTGACATATGCGACAATGTAGACCTCTATAATCACTATTACCACATGCTATCGGGTTGTTCCATAACTTCTTTCGTATTTTAACACTTTTCTTAATTCAGTCGTTATATATTCAAAGAAATGAATTGGCAAGAATATTTAAATTATCATGATTAATAATATGCTACCATTTACTGAGCAGCGTTTGGATGGTTTCCTCCCACAAATGAGGCTG
Source organism: Parelaphostrongylus tenuis (assembly GCA_019055375.1). Classification (NCBI taxonomy): domain Eukaryota; kingdom Metazoa; phylum Nematoda; class Chromadorea; order Rhabditida; family Metastrongylidae; genus Parelaphostrongylus; species Parelaphostrongylus tenuis. Next base: position 77,297 of record JAHQIW010007348.1, read on the forward strand.
GCGATCAAAGAAGTCGGTGAAATCCTCTCAGAGAGCTAGTTGTAGTCTTCATATCTTTTTTCTTTCACAGGTGGTTTACCACTGTGTGGAAGAGCTGATAACCCAATGGTGCAATATGTGGGCTGTACGGTGGAAATAGAACTGTGGTTCAGCTCAGTTCTTCAAATGTGGCGAGTTGACTTTACAATATGATGTGGTCGCTCAACGCATGAGATATGCATCAAGACATCTTTGCGATAGCTCATTTCATTCTCATGACAAGGGATGGTGTTAGGACCGTTTCAAGTGTCTGCCCAGGCTATTAGAACATTCTCTAACATACCACAACCTTTTGGCAATGAATCCGATTTGAAAAAAAAGAAAAGAAACGTGCGAAAAAATTATGGAACAACCTAATATCTACAGGCATGGCCAGCAATACGAACATTTCAATCGTCATTAGTGATCAGTTCAAAATCCTTCACAGCCAAAAATCCATGTTTAGAGATCACTATCAGTTTTAATGTTTCGTAAATTTTGTGAATCTTGTGAAATAAAAATGTTTGGTCGATAGCGTCTAACCTTTCCTAAACCTCATGAGAGTAAAATATCACCCTAACTGCAGTAACATGAGAGCTGGAAGCTACAATACGAATCCGGAAGATTTTACTCGGGACAGTAAAGATATTCAACATAATCGTGACTGTGCCAAACTTCATTAAATTGGCAATCGCTTTAATGGAATACTTTAAAAATGAGGAGATAAGAAGCCTACGAGAAAATACTTTGCACTATCTCACTAAGATGTTTATGCGCGCAGCTCCGCCTAAGTACTTTTCCATTTTGAAAATTTTTCAAAGATTGGCTATATATCTATACGGTAGGAGCGAGAGAAACGCAATAGTGATGCACTAAAATAGCCTGCATAGTTCATGGTTGGACCTAGCACCAAACCAACTAAGCTTATCGTTTCGACGAGTTAGGTATTAAACTTGTGTAGAAAGACCAAGCTCCGATCGATAACGAAAGGTGATTATCCTTGGTGAAGACTCGATAACATCCTAATGCGAAGAAATGCGAGACATCGAACCGAGTGAAAGAACTTCTCTGAGACAGCACAGCATAGAATATTAGAGGTACTTGAAGAGAATGAATGATGAAACTAACAACCACAATATAAGAGGCCTTGTACCTAGTGATGATATCATTTTCTAATTAACGAAATCCCCTTTGTTCAATGGCATTGCTGACCGAGATAGGAGCTTCTAAGCAAAAAGGTGGAAAAAGTTTTTGTGCTCAAACTATTCAAAAATCCGTCATGGTTGTAGAAAAAACCTCTGTGACATTGATTAATATTGTTGCAAATGTGGAATATTTTCGCCTCCGTGATTGCAAAACAACTTCCATTTTTTGGATCAGAAAAGGTTTCCTACCTTTTCGATGCCTATGAACTCTTCTCTTCGCTTGGAAGTATAAGCTCTGCTCTTCTGGAAAGGGATCCATTGAAAATTGAAAATTACAACGGGTATGAAATACTACTATCTAAGAGGCTAAGCTGAGCACTCAATATTCGATTGGCCTGAATGTTGTCCTCATTAGAATAGCTAATTAGATTTTCCTTCTATTAGTATTCTTCACAAATCGAATTTGGATTTCAAATATAACACTAGCTGCAGTCACCTTTGCTCGAAAAGTATATCTACATATTTAAATAAACAATAAATCTCATCAACGAGCTTTTATTAGTGTTCGAGAGTTCTGAAGTGTAGTACCAGAGCATTATGAAGACATTACAAAAAGAAACATGAGAATTTGGAAGAAATCACTATGATTGTATCTGTAGGCGCCATGAAAACATCGAAACAGTCCAATATTCCTTTCCAAGAGTAAAGGCAGTTGTGGCAAATGTAGTGTGTGTCCGAAGGAAACTGAGATTGATGTTTTCTTCAACGAATCACAATTACCAAGCAGTCGCGATAACGTCATCAGTGAAAAGGAAAGCTGATGCACGTATGAGCTCAGACTGCTAGATTCGGTATGCACAGGTTGAGATGAAGAATCACACGATCAATTCTGAATCACAGGCTCACGCAAAGGGTGAAGTGTGGGTTCGATTCCTGTCCGACGCTCTGAGTTTTGCAATCACTCAACATTGTTGGATAAATAATTATAACATGACACCACCGCTAAAAATGGAGTAAGTAGAGGATTCCTGGCGATTTCAAATTCTAAATTGTTTGATGAAGGGGCGGATCATGCATGGAACCCGCTGGAATATGTGATTCTGCTTTTTTTTCCAACAAATATCATAGAAAATAATGCCGATGTTGGCATAATCACGGATAGAATAGAAAGCTAGATTTTTATTTTTCGACGACTATTCTAAACAAACAATTGTCACCGTTGTCGCGGTTTGTGAAACAACAACATTGACGTCGTTCCTAAAACAACAGCATTAGGACAGTCAAACCATGACATTTCACGTAGACATATACATAGTATTGTGACTAGCAAAGCTGTATAGAAGTGATGTGCTGAAGTTTCCCTCTTATGATAGTATTATGATCAATGAGATTTTCCGATAGATGAGCTTTTCAAAATTTCTGTCGTAAGGGACACAGCGTTCTAGATAAGCATTTTGGATTAGTAAGATTTTGAAAGTTCAAAAACGCAGAATTAGTTAATCTTATGTACTCTGCTGATCCAAGGACTTTTGCAAGATTCGAAGTTATAGTTGTTGGAAAGCGATAACAGTGAGCTTCAGTTGGCTCTCATAGATTGATACTGTAATGAAGCAGAAACCAACGAGCATTGGATAAGTAATCATTGTTTCGACCCCGCAACGGGTCAAGTAAATCTCACATCTATCCGATGTTGGGAAATCGCTAGCAAATTCATTAAAAAAGTTCACAGTGATCCATAAAAGATGGTGACTGTCAGTTGATAATTTGGGAACGTTCTAGCTCGCCTATACCAGAAATTCAGGGATAATCAATCAACTTGTACTTAGAAACATTCATGAAAATGACGAAACCATAAGTGGCATTTAAATCTACATGCAGATCGAAAAAACTCCGCGAATGGTTATTACAAAACAACGAACTCAACAGAACAATTTTGGGGATATGCACATCATTTAGAGGCAGTATGTATGACAAAACTGATGTGAAACTTTCACCTTTTCAAAAATTTTCGTTCTAAGTGGATTTTGTCATGATTATCACAGGTGTTATACAGTTTGAAGGATCAAAATAAGACGAATTTAAAATTCGACTGCTCACTTATTTAACAATGTGTTTTCGGACGGCTAATTAGAAAAAAAAAATCGGAAGAGCGAACGTGAAACAACTTCTTTTTGGTGAGCGCTGTGAGAATAACGACGAAATGTCATCATTGTCCATGAAACTGTCACAGCAACCAAACAGTAGACGATAGGAACAAAATACGACGATCACTGCTTGTGTACATCATATATATCTATTGAAAGTCAATAGAAAAATGTCAGAATCAAAATCATTTGTTTCAAGGTAACCCATTTGTCATTGTAATCGATCACGAGCTTTATTTAATGAATGTATGGCTTCGGGATGATGAGTGATGATGAATGATGATGATGATGTGATGATGTGATGGTGAGTGATGATGGTGATGACAATGGTGATTATGATCACGATTATGATAGTCATGATGGCATCAGTAAACTTAGTTACGTGTTCCTGCTCATAACCTATTGAAAAAATTCAAGCAACTCCTCAACATCGCACAAAAACCACTTACTTCCCTCACGTCTTCCAGTAGTTATTTCCGTTCATAATGCATTCGGCTTTCACAGTGAAAAAAACTAACCAAGTAGAATAACCGAACATTTGCTTGAAACTTTGTGGCAAAAATTCACGATAAGTTTTCAAGATGAAAAAATCAACGCATTGTGAATGATGGCATCATTACACCATAAAATCGTATTCGGCGTCCCGAACGGCCTAGTAGGGCAGCAAAAAGCCCCCATGAAACTAGCCGTATTCACCAAATTTGTGTCAACTGGTCATTGATCAAATATCTGTTGACAACAGAGAGTCATCTTGGCACGATCTTAAGTTTATAACTAGATTACACCTGAATGCAGTAAAATGCACTTTTGTTTTGCACAAGGCATACGTTACAAACGTTGTAAACTACCAGGAAACAGTTCCTGAACTAACTAACTCTTATAGGAAATGTGCCTAATCTTTCAGTTCCAGTAATTATCAAGTTATCACACAGACTCCAATTGGTTCACTGACATCTCTCCGACTACTGAACAACTGCCAAAAGCAAAAATATCCACTGTTCCACACTGCACTTTACAAAGAATTCAAGTAACAAAAGTTCCACTTGCTCGTTGCAATCTTACAATGAGTTTGAAAGATTTAATTTATTCCATATAATATATGATAAATGCAAAAAGTTTTGGTGAAAAAGTATTTGAGACTGAAAAAATTCTGGGAAGTTTCTGAGCAAAGGCATATTGGAAGAACATGTATCTCTCAATGATTAGCTGATATCCAGCGAGTTTGAATTCCACAAAGAACATAAAATACGGAAGAAAAGTGTTGTTAGATGGAAAGGTAATGATAGATGAGAGGTGGTGGATGACGTAGGATCACGAAGAAGTGGTCTCACTCACATACGATCTCGATAGAAACACCCACCCGCTCGAAAAAAAAATCTTCCAAAGATATTCTATAATTCATAGCCATCATAGGCAACCATATGATTAATCTGGTAAAACTCAGCCATACATACATGCCAAAGAGTGGATGAAAAGGAACGGAGAATGCGTCAACGAAAAAAAAAGTAGGCGGGCTCACGAAAGCTGCATCAACACTAAGCTGGCTAGTTCGGAACACCAAAACCCTAAACGCAACATTGAGTCATTCAGCCTAAAAAATTACATGGGCTTAACCTGATATTACAGATGCTTGATCATCATCATATCATCTGTATCACCCCACAGATCGAAGAGTTACTCGTGCAGACACCTCTTAGGTGCCCATTTGTACAAGAGTAGCTTAATGAATTACGGTAGATTGTCAATACCTTTTCTTTAAAATCTAACTGAGAGATTCTCTGATCGTCGGGTCGATTGTACTCGTGCTGCGTGCTTGACATCCCACGGGACCCAGTCACTAACGGCGCTTGTCGTTTAGATACATCACACACCTCCTCGCCCACGTGATTTTGGACTTTTTGCTCGCGCAGTGATGGTGCTGATGTTTGATCACTGACATCGGTCAGGAATTGAATTTAATTTCCTTCATTCAATTGTGCCATATGGCATGTTTTTATCACTATCCTTCCGCTATGCTTCGATTTGTGATAAGTAGTTTTTTTTTAATATTATGTGACGTCCAGGTATCCAAAGTGTGAATAAAAACTAGAATCGTTGAGTCGAAAAGACGGGCACGGGCTTGAGTGTTCTTTCTCCTCTCTACTGCATCCTCAGTGCTCGTAAAAACTCTCCAAGTCGCTGTTTTCTGCGGCTCAAATCTGCTGGAGCGAAGTCGCTTATCATGTGAACTTCCGGACCGCAGTTACCCAGAGTTATAATAGTCGGATATATTCAACCGCTCAGCCAGAATGTGTGTGTAGCAGTAGGAGAGAAATCTTTTCTCATGAACATCGTCTTCAGACGATTCAATCGAGAACCAATCTTTCCACAATTGCCTTCACAAAAACGCATAGTTGCTCAATCACAGACGTTAATCTGTGATAGCTGATATCGTATGAAACAAATTTTACACAAGCGATGTTTGTAATAGTATGAAGCAGCGTCCAACACCTAATGCTAAAAAATAATTTTCAGAGCTGACAGCATACTATGTAAAACAAATAACGAGATGGTACTATTTTTGAGAAATGAAAGTTTGAAAAGCTACGGAAAGAAAAGCAAACAACGTCATGAGCATTACTGCCATCATTCTAGCTTTCTCCTTCAGCCATTTCTCCTCCACATATCAACACCACTTCCATCAACCTCACCAATGATTGCCGACTGACAGAGCTATTAGAATAGTCAATGGCTTTTTCTAAGAAATAATGACAATACCGTCTATCCATGAGACGAATATCACAACACTATCGCTGCTGATAGATGGGGTGCACAATGAGGGAATCTATAAGAGATGCGTATGTATCTAGATCTATATATATACATTCGTAGGTGTACACTCATATTCTTGCATCTTTGTGTAATAAAACTGTGGTATTGATGATTGAAAATGTGTAATAGACAAAAGATAAGAAAAAACTGACACGATTTCTTAGAACGATGAGAAGAATTAGATATTGCCGCTGCTGCTAAGACTAGTAGTGCTGCTGCGACTAGACCTGCTACTATTGCAAATGGATCAACAAGAACTCGTCTTGAGACACCAACATTTACAAATCTATGCAAATTGGCATTCATTATTCTGATCATGTCCAGTAGATTACAAGCAGTATAGTGACTGAAGGAAGCCCTAAGCTACTTGCTTGAGGTCCTCTCATCGTTATCAAGCAATCAGAAAGCCAACGCCAGAAAAACATGGAAGAATGTGCTAAGAAATCTACGATAAATAATAATGTTTATAATAATAGCAATACTCTAGCGCTTTATACTTTGAAACTTGTCAAGCACAGCTATACTTTGTATTTCTTCAGTTGAGATCATTTTATATGAACACTGAACGAATTTTCCAGCACAATCGATCATTTTTTTTCCTCTGTGCAGTATTCTACTCCTAAAAGTAGATAAAGATCACTGTCATATGGGGAAAGATATGTCTCAGAAAAAAAAGACATTCTCTCTCATTATACGTAAGTTACTCCAAGTAAGAAGTTCCATGCTTGCACGACAAAAGTCTCCGTTTCTCGTTTTCCTTATCTCAGTGGGGTTCCCTAGGTCACAAAGATTACCATTCCCTCAATATGAGACCAATTACTGCTTCTATGCTATGAAGCCAGCTGATTAACCCATCGAGCTTGGCCATTGGAACTTACTAACTCAATGGACTTTTCAGCATACACAGCATCAAGTCTGCAGTTATTTATTGCAGGAAAACTCACATAACCTTCCATGTTTTCCATTCATTCTTGATTGCAAGAATTTGACCAAATCTAAAGTTAAACACTGTCTTTCTAAGTGGGAGCATATCTTGCGGACACATTGCATGTTACAGAAGTTCAAACCAATCTATGATCGGTGAAACCATGGTAGTCATTGAAAGAGCCCATCTTCATCTCACAACAAGGCAGTTTTTTCCATATCGATCATCTAGTTTCTAAATAGTGACGCGTTATATAGGTAGGTTTTTGATTAGAATCCTTGTTCGTCGAAAAACCTCACATAAGGGAGATTCGAAAGGATAGTTGGAAGGACAAGTATAACACTGATTCCAAATTCAAAGACTTAACATACGGTAAAAAGATAAAGAGACTGAAAAATAACAGTCGAGGAATCACGCAAAGCACATTATGAGAACAGCATGGTTAGGTCATAACGTCCTGAAAACAATTTTGAAAGGATAAGCGGTAACAATAGTTCAGAAAAGGCTCATATTCGGGCGTTCTGAAGCACATTTTCAGATCGCATTCGAAAACGGCTCGCCTGGTAAATCAAAGAAAAGTAGGTAAAAAAAAAATGACTTCGTGGATGTTGCTATACGCTCGCTTTGAGATGGAGCGCCCACATCAAAGTGGGTCGAAATCGTGTCGTTCTATCAGTTTCAAATCGCGGACTAAACTACGATCAAAGAAAGGGAAAAAACTCAAGTGGGAGGGCAAATGTTCGACAGCATACACTTGAACGAGTTTCTCGGATCATGTAAAATCGATTTCATTAGAGTAGACAAAGCGACCTTTTGCTAAAGTGATACAATACGAGTGATGCATACAAAAAACCTTCAAATGCAACGAAATCAACTCAACATGATCGTTGTTTGATGAGGAATGCATTTCACTAGAAAACAACGATTCGTCGAGCATGTGTTTTCTTCGGCGACAGCTGCTTTCCGAATCCTAGACATTCTATTGCGCTGACCAGATACAGCTTTTTCTACATCCAATAACGGACTGTATTCACTATATTGCGATCGCATATCACGATATAATATGCAATCTTCCAAATAAAGTATAGAAATAATCAATAATATATTAGATAGCACTGAAATCATTTCGTTTCCTCCTTCTTTTTCTTCTTTCCTTTTCTTCTTTTCTTCTCATTTTACCAATCTGGATATAATCGTTGTGCAAAGGCCTTAATAATCTGAATTGTTCCAAAGATAGTAAATGCTCGGTAATGAACGGGGAGTCCAGTGGAGGAGTTACTGATACACTCCAGCATCATGCGAAGTGACAGTTGGATCCTCCCCAAAGTTTTCTCGCAAACCACGTAGGCACGAATATCTTCAAGGTTGCAAGGAGAATCGGCTTGGACAGTATGCTACATCATTCATAACACTCCCTCTACGATGCCTGATTTCGGTTCCGTTGTGGAGTATACGAGACCAAATCTTTCTATGTGCTCATCGCAAAACCTGTGGATGTCATGGTGGCTGCTGTAGCACTTATTATGAAACTCCGTTCCCTTTTACCGTGATCTCTGTCCTATAAATAAATTTCCCTTTGCATTTTGAGGAATTTTTGCGCTTGTCTTTTCCACATGTAAGGGCCTTGTCCTTCTATACACTCTCTCATGTTTTCGGTGCATATGCAACTCTAGTGTGTAATGAAAAACACTCGTTCATTATACAATCATGCTGCTCTCAGCATTTATTGAAGCTCTCTAATTTGTGCAAAAAATATCACGATGCTAGGTTGTGATTTTGATATCCTCTCAATGCAAGCGATATCCAGAAGTAAAAGTCTTCATAAAGATTGAAAATTGCAAAGCAACGAATTACTTGTGAAGAAAACGATGCTGCACACTGCTAGTTCACAAAGGAAGAGGCATTCCTGCATCTCTTGATTGACATCACTCTGCAAGCTTCACACTCTCTTCAACAGAACTTGTCTCTTACCCTTAAAATGAGAACAAGGCATTCTCCCATGGACTACTTCCGCCACAACGTCTGCGGTGGATACGTTGCCGAATGATTACAAGAGGCTCAAGAAAAAACGCTTTACCAAAAATCAACCATCAAGAAGAGTATGACACTCATAGGTGTCCCACCGCCTACCTCTGCAATTACATTATGACATCTAATAGTGTCAATTGTCGCGAGAGTGGTAGGAAAAAAAGATGAAGTTCTCAAGCAGCAGCTGAAGCAACGTGCGAAATTTTTCGAAGATTCTTATGGGCAAATCGAATGCAAGGAGTGCTAGGATGCGCACAGAGAATGTGATGACGGATCAAGTAAATGAATGAAAAGAATAATGTCATCCTTATAACTGCTACACTGTAAGTATGTACTGTTTCAGTTATATTATAAGTTCAGAAATGAACATTCCTGAGCATTACTACATTTCAATATTAATATGATGAGGGTGTTTGGACTTAAAAGTAGCGCAGACTAGTCTTCAACAAGCATACTGGTTCTGTATATTAACCTAAACCATGGATATATGCTTGCCTAATCTTATCAAAAATTTACACAAAGAGGGTCATCATTACATTTGATGTTGATTTTATAATCCTTCTATCCTGCCACTTCTAATCTTGATCTCATTTCTAGACGCAATTTAGGATTCACATGTACAAGGGCTTATCGAATTTCGTCCATTACCAATGGGCGTGTGTTGAACGAAGATAAACAAGGTATGCTATCGTTAAGACGAACAAATTTCTCTGGTCTCGTGAATGTTACTGCCCACTAGCAGCTCCAACCGCTCAAAAGCATAATTATTTGGCTTCATTTGAACTTTTACGAAACCATGACGATTTAAAAGGAAAAGAGAAGAAAGTTTCTCGATTGTTCGCCATAAAACGAGTCAAACTAACGTTATCATGACTGAAAATATTAAGCAGCATCATTTAATCTCCCAAGATATTGTTAACAAGAATTACAGTATCACCGAAACCGTAAACGAATAACAAACCATAGGAAAGGGCGGCACGTGAATGAGAAAAAAAAATGTTTGCCGATGATGAAACAATGCATACAGAATCAACACATCAACAACATCAGTTCAAATTTGCAATAAAAATGGCATTTTTTATCTGATCGTGGCTAGTCTGTGAATGTAATTAAATTTTTAATTGGTCATAATGAGCGTTTCAATATTGATAATATCCATAATATTCGTGAAGGATAAAATATGGCGTGTTCGTCATCGATTCATCCGTTGGAAATGCGTCACGCATTCGCTAAAATTCTTAGTATCCTGAAGAGGATTGAGTGCACAGTTGGCCCATATCTGCGAACACCCAACGAATCTATGAAGTTTCTATCTTTTGCCCTCGCAAATATGTTTTGTACTTACTCGTCGATGTCGTTGGAACAGGAGGTATAATTAGTTCAAAAGTCATGAATGAACTAATGACTACGTGCATCACAGCACACTTCTAATAAATGGGCTATACGCTCAATTAGCACTTATAATAGCCGACAAGTCCATTGTATGAAGTATTTCACAGTAATGGTTGACAAACGATTTGAAACTATCTCGTCGCCTCGAAATGATCTGCTATGTTGTTCCCTACCATCAGTGTCTTTGCTTGCGACGAACTCATTATTTCTCATATATCTTTCAAGCAACAAAAGTATTGTATGCGTTGTAATAAATATTGGATTGGTAATTATGAAACAATTGACACTTATACAATGCTTTGACAGCATTGTAGCGGTATGGGTGAGAAAACTATGACCTTGCTTTCATACGCAGAAAACAACTATGAAGAATTGTCAATTATGAAAAAAAAAGAATATCTTGAAAAACGAATAGCTCAACTGTTCATTTTAGATATAATCAATTAGTTCCTAATTTTTGTAGATGTTCCATAGTTCGTTTAATTGGACACCTATTAGTCAGCAATTAGAAGTCTCACCAAGTCCTCCATCCCTTCGAAGTTGTCAGATTGTTGCCATACATGTTGTTAGATTAAACACTGATTTGAACATCTTAGACTACCTCAAATCATAGGCGAGACACTCGTCAAACTGTAGAAATCCAGTCATCCAATCAACCTCTACGATACTTCATGAAGCCAAATGTACGCCGCATTTTTTGGAATTGATTGACGTTGAACGCTTCATCCTTTATCTAACGTAAACTAGCGCGAAACTCGTTCCCAGGAAAATTTTACTGATTTAGTTGATTTTCCAATTAATTCAGTCTTTAGTAATCTTTATGGAAGATTATGGATAAAGCTTCCAGCATTGGTCACTCTTTAAGTGATGCGCCACACATTCGACTTGACCATCGTCGAGGTGACTGAATGCATGTTTGGCCCTTACAATGACTTTCAGTGTTATGCTAATATATTAATTCAGTGTTTCTATACTCCCACACGGGTCTGACGCCAATTTTTTGACTCTGAAGAAATGAAATGCTTGGTAAGCATGGTATGTGGAATTGAGCCATAGGTTATATGCATCGCAGGGCACCTTTAACGATCGCGTCACACGCGTTCTGAAAACTTCATAAAAGGAAAGGAAGGAATAACTGGAAATCTCAACATGTCATGAAATCGGTGCATAACGCTTACAAACTGAGTAACACCTTCCCATTCCATTTTCTAAAGTAGCGATCCACCCTAAAGAAGCTCATATAATTTTTAAGTTTATAGAAGGATCAGAACTTGCACTATCTTGACAATTTCAAAAATTATTTAGTTGCTTTCACCGATTACTCGGATTTGAAAAAAACCAACTATTAATTAATTCATCATATCAGCAACAACAAAAAGCGATAAAAGAAATTTGATGAATTCGGTGTCCGTATTCGACAACGCTCCTCTATATGGAGTGGTTTTCGATGTGCCGAATGTTAGTCGAGGTACTTTTCTGTTAGACAGTGACAAATAAATATTTAGCTTCATTCACTGGATAAGATTTTTTCATAGGTGTGTTAGTGATTATTCGAAGGCTAAACTCGCGGATAGAGCAGCACGTGACCTGTAAAATGCCCTTTACATCGCTGTAAAATTCGAAATAAAACTATATTTCACACAAACAGTTTTTTTTTTCTTTATTTAGCCTACATTTAGTTGGACACAGCTCCTCCCTTAGACTGCTAACACTCCTTCGATAGCACAAGTCTCGAAGAACTCGGAAATATGGCTTAATTTTTGAAAAAGCCCTTCCAATAGTGTTGTAGGAGATATCATATTTCCCATGCTCAAAAATTGAATGACATGACTTGCTCTGAGTGTGTAATTGCACTGTCTACATCGCTGAAAAACCCAGACAATTACGCACCACATACCCGATAAAGCAATTATAACAGAAGTAATAACGATAACAACAATAAGAACAAGTCTACATCTGCCTTCGAAAGTTCCACCTTAGCTATGAAGATGAGAACAGGCACTCACTGGGTTGATAAGAAAATTTCCGGGCTTTTTCGTTTCTGCTGACTATTCTTCATGCATTTGAGTTTTTGTGTTTGCTATCGTTTAGAGCGGCTCGTTGCCGTTATCTTGATAAATAACACTTGTGCATTTGTTTTAAGCTAGAGTTGTCCCGAGATTGATGCTACGCGAGTATCGTTCGGGTTCAAGTGCTCCTTTGGCACGCAACGATACTCGTGTAGCATCAAGAATCGTTTTTTGCTCTCGGGACAATTCCATCTCAGAACAAATGTACAAGTGATATATATCAAAATAATTACAAGTTGCTGCTCTAAAGTATAATGAAGACAAAAACTCAAATGCATGAAAAATTGTAAACAAAAACGAAGAGCCCGGAAAATTTCTTGCCAACCCTACAGTATAGGAAACGAACTGGAAACAAATCTGCCATTATGTTTGAAAAGAAATATATGCTTTGAACTACCAGCAAATGTTTTGTTTTAGATTCGAGATTCGAAACAACGCTGCGAAAGTATCATCTAAGCCGTGACCTGAAAAGATGCATGAAATTTTATACGACAAAGGGGGTCAAAGCAGGAAACAGAAGTGAAAATATGCGTATCCAAAGCTGTAATTGTTATAGTGGCGATTGAGGATGGTCAAACATAATCCAAGCAGGACAACTTCAAGCAAAAATCTTTAGAAGATAGACTAAAGACAAATTAAGGAGCCAGAACTAAATCAAACATTGACGCGCCCGTATGTCTGGTATCATAGGAATCTCTGAAGCCATACGATAGGTACGATACGGCAGCCGTGATTTCTGTATTCTCCTCTCATGAAGTTATTATTAGTGATAAGAACTTCGTCTTTAGCTGAGCTAACATGGATTGCTATCACATGCGGTGTTGTCGTTATCATAAAGGCTATCACTACCTAGCGTAGTTATTGTAAAGTGATTTGATTGAAAATCATCCTTGCAGTCTTAATGATGTGAAAGAAACAACTCAGTCAAGTGTAACCCACGCTGTAAAAACCAGTAACTACTTTCGAAAAATTCTTCGTAAACGTTTAACCCCTGAGGGACGACGTGTACCAACTGATGTACACGATTATTTGATGGCTTCTCTCGATGGATAAAATGTTTCGCTCAAACACTTGGTAAACATTCAAAAGCCTAAATCTCTGCAATTTCAGCAATATATTGATCTTGAAAAAGCCTTTTCATTACGGTCTAGCGTCAAAAAATCATTCTTCACACTGAGTTTGCTTTATTTGCCTGGCTGGGGCTTGTATATGGCTCTTTGTCAAACTGTTTCAGTCATTCGATAGCATAAATGCTGAGAATTTTGATATTGTAGTTAATTTCCTGAAAGGCTATCATAGAATGCTGTAAGAGCGGAAAGAATATTACGTTCCGCACTCAAAGTTTCAATTGTACAGAAAAACTATATATGCACGGAAAACATATGACCATGTAGAGAAAATCTTAAGAGTATCATATTAAAGCAAAAAATCTAAGATCTTGCTTTCTATTTGGAGGAAAAACCTTAATTGAATGACGAAAATCGCGCGCCTTTTACGAGTTGCGTTACGCGATCGATTAAGTGCCTTCCCTAAAAGAGTTAGTAGAATGTTTTTGTTTGACAACTCAACGTTCAATATGAACGTCCTTTTTTAACGTCTTTAATGTACATAAAGTTCACTGCAAAACATTGACACAAATTCGAAATAGTACGAGAGATATCCTAACAACATATAGTCATAAGAATAAACTTGTTATAAGCCCATATAGTACAGTAAGTACAAGATGTGGTATTAATTATACACAGCTGTTGTGAAAAAAAAGGAATACATGAATTAAACACATTGATAAGTATAATGCGCTTTGCGATCTGTCATAGAGCATATTCGTTAGCAATCTATAAAGAATAGAAATGTTTTTATTCAAAGAAAATCTCATTTAAAAATACTAAAAAGTATCTAGAATAACGATGAATTTGACTAGTTTGATTTCAAATCACTAATCAATTCAACATAGGAGTTTCTATCTATGACGAATATCTCTTTCCTCAAAGCTAAATGTGCTTACAGATATTCTAGTTTTCAAATCGTTCGAATTGAAGGTCGGCAAGTTTAGTGTAAGATTGCATAAGTGAAACTATGCGAGATTTATAGGGTTTGCATTGGACGATCACAAACTCAACCAGAGTGTAGATGATTTCACTGAGAGTCGATGGTAACTTGTCATCATAACAGAGAAGAACAGGCTCAAGAGAACCGAAACTGACGACATCAGTCGGCAAACGGATAAGACAAAGTAAACACTCTGCACATCGACTCTATGGCTTAACGCTGAGCGTTCAATCATTGCTGCGTTTTTCACTAGAAGTATTAGCGACGGAGATCATTCGTTAGAAATATTGTTTCGCACAACAATTTCTAATCACTTCTGAGGTGATGTACTTGAGAAAGCATGAAAATTGCAACAAGGAAAATGAAAGAAAACACCGGCAGGATTGTGATTGAGAAAGAAAATACACTTATCAGTGCGAAAAATCACTGAACGTTGTTGTGCTACAGATGGTGATTGTCACCGAATAAATGTGAGCTGAATCTCGAGTCAATGGAGAACATTTTCTGTTCGTAAATAAAAAGCCATTCATAGAGTTACATAAGAATTAGGAAGTAATGAGAAGATCCGCTGATTGGACAGGATAATTTGATGAAAGAACAAGTTCACTACACTGCTATAGTCAACGCACAGGACATCTTATTTCGTCATTTAAACGCGATCATATCAATCATTTATCGATAACTCAACGAGATCAAAAAGAATCATTTGTGATATTTGAGCGTTAGTGGAAGTATTTGATGTGAAATACAAAATGTAGGATTTGCTTCGTTGCTAATCACACTTTAAAAAAAATGTGAAGCTTAGAAGAGGAGTGCGATTGGAAAGAGCTAGCTTGTCTCGACAGAATGACACGAATTGGATTTGAAGTGAGTGGTTCCTAAGCCCAAGAAATAAGTGCAGAAAAGTGAGTGGAGCAGATTACATGGGTATGTCGGTGGGTGGTGACAAACTGGCCATAGTTGATGTTGGTGTTGATATGATGACTGTCTGATGTATGTTGATAATAACTGAGTAACAAGTTTTCGATTATGGGACTTATGGGATGGCTTAACAAAGGATACATTACAAATCATCATATACATTTTTCCATTTCAGTAAAAATGTAAAAGTGCATTTGGTTTCGTAGCAACCAGTCTCACCAGTTCACAGCAGTAGATTAGTATGCTATGGTGATTTTTTTTCTGATAAAATAGCATATCATCAACGAGATATTCAGATCATAAGCAATACCTAAATTCACCACGGAAAGTGATGATAGTGATAGTACTAGCTTGGTAAACTTTCTCGCTTAGTTTTTTTCAGTAATAAAGCGGCACGTAAAGCTTTTCTTTCCCTTCTTATCGCTCTTATCGCTTCTTATCGCTGAAATTTAATGTCTACCTTAGATAAGTCACACTTTCAACTCAACTTCAATTGAATTCTAGAACTGATCGAACCCAAAACCACCTGTCTGTGGAACTATAATATGGAAAACTCAGTTCTTGCATGAATACGTCGAACATGTCTCTGGCAGAAATGAAAGAAGTATGAAAGGAAAGATCGCCTGAGAACATTTTGATAAAGATGGCTTCTTATTTACGACGACATTCCCATAATGTCTTATCAGTCGTTATTGTTTATTTTGCTATGCTCCCTTCGGAAATTGGAAGACAATAACTTTGGAATACTAAGGTCGTAAAATGTAATATTAAACGAGTGAAAGACTTTTTTAAGCAAGTCACATTGGCTTATCACAACCGATGTTGATTACAACTGTTGCTTTATCCTCTGTCAGGTCGAACAAAACAATCCATGAGGAAAATAAGCGAGGAATTTTTTCTATTTCAAAGTGGTTACGATGTCGAGTAGGACGACGACGACGATGATGATGGCGATGACTAAGTGTATTTACTCAGTAACACAACAGCGTGGATGGGCTATGCAGTGTTTTTCAATCAAAGGCAGAGCATTTATTCATCATGGATGCACGTAATTGGTGGTATTGGATGTCGGCAATTTTCTTGAATGATTGGCGCCGTTAGCTTAAACGTGTTACGACACAGGCTAGTCCGATCGGTATTCTTGCATGAAATATCCGAAATTAACTAGTCATTTTATTTACAAAGTTAAAATTTTCAGGTCTTATATGATGCTTTGATCTCGACAACGTCATTCACCGAGATGGTACAGCGGACGATATTTGCTATATTTGAATGCAGAGTGATTACTGCTACTTTCTTTAATCGTCTTTTCGTGGTTTGGTCACAAATTCATCCGTGATAACACTTCGGCAAACGCGCGTTTCGGCGGTTTCGCCATCATCAGTGCCATTTTGGGCTAAAGACATTCTTAAAGACGATATATGTGATTACTGATAGCTCTATTTGATAACTAAAAAAAAATTGGTAGTCGCAACATAACGTAGTGGTTAGTCCAGCATGTCAGAAGGCGATATAGTGGTTCAGTCTCCTTCCACAACACCTTTGCAATCATTCACCTGAATGCCCCAAAAAACGCCTTGGCTCCGCTACATCCACAATTGCAAGAAAAATCGTCTTGACCAGCATTCTACAACTTTCATTGAGAATATGAAATCTCTAAAAGTCAGTCGTAGCAACACGTGAAATGTTCGTGGGCCTTTGTAAAGTTTGAACGCAAGGAAACGAATTGAATGGCGAAAGTATTGGAATTCACACAAGAAATTGTGTTGTGGCAACAAGCAGTGTATACTAAATAAATAATGATTTATAACTTAGCTATTTTGATGATTAACCAGTTTTGTTGATGGATTCATAAACAAAAACCAAAAGAAAGTTGAGAAGGAATGTGATATCGGGAAGAGGGAAGAAAAACGAGCAAACGATTCAAATGATTCATTGTAGCAAGTGGTGTTTGCTAAAGGTTGTAGTGGCGACGAACAATCGATTCTATTTAATGGTTCATTTCTTTGTGATTTAGTGATAGGTACAGTATTTATCGAAAAATATCAATCTATTAGCAAAATATTTATTAGGGAAGAGAACCTCTCGCGGTAGTGAAAAAGTGACGGTTTCGTACCAACTACAGTGTGAATAAAAAAGGCGTAAAAAGTCCTCGCTTCATATTAATGGCTACATCCCCTCCTAAGTGGAAAAACACTCGAA